>JADBJO010006711.1:120688-128175 GCA_016801955.1 Conus betulinus | reverse complement strand
AAGAGGCTGTTGAGGTGAGATGGGGGGGGATTGGAATGGCTCCTCATGCATTTTTCTGCTACATGGAAGTATTTCATTGAAGAATGAGCTCAAGTGGCCTGGTACAAAAACAAATATCAATCAAGCAGAGAGAGAGAGAGAGAGAGAGGAGAGAGAGAGAGAAGAGAGAGACGAGAGAGATGGAGGTAGGAGAGAGAGAGAGAGAGAGAGAGGCTGTTTCCCAATCACTTGATCACAGGTGGTTAATTAGTGAACTCGTTTTGGGCCATTTTCGTACTAATTTACCGCGTAATGGCTGGACCTGGAATACTCCCCTAAGTGTTTGTGGTTTCTATTACAAAGTGTGTGGTGGGTGTGTGTGTGTGTGTGGGTGTGTGTGTGTGTGTGTGTGTGTGTTGTGCGTGCGTGGTGGCGTGCGTGCGTGCGTGCGTGCGTGCGTGTGCGTGCGCCCTGCGTGCATGCGTGCATGCGTGTCGTGCGTGCGTGCGTGCGTCTGTAAGTGCGTGCGTGTTTTGAGTTGTCGTTGTGTGTGTTGTTCCATTGTGCAGTCTTGGACAAATATACTCGTCACCTCTAATCACTATGGGACTATAAGAAGAGTAAACACGAATGTGACGATTGGTACCTATCTCTTTCTGTGATCAAGAGGGACACCTAAAAAGAACTGGGTCACCGTTTTTCAGCAGAGATGTTGAAGGTCTGCAATGTGTCTAACTTTCGAGTCTGACCAAAGATAGTACGCCCTCTATACGGCGTAGTATTATCTCTGGTCTGAACTGACTGACTGACTGACAGCATGGCTGCACACAGGCACTTACAATAGGCGCGTGTGTGTGCGTTGTGTGTGTGTGTGTGTGTGTGTGTGTGTGTGGGTGTGTGTGCGTGCGTGCGTGTGTGCGGTGTGTGTGTGTGTGTGTGTGGTGTGTGGTGTGTGTGTGTGTGTGTGTGTGTGTGTGTGTGTGTGTGTGTGTTGTATGTGCTGGTGTGTATGTGTGTGTGTGTGTATGTTGTGTGTGTGCGTGCGTGTGTGTGTGTGTTGCGTGTGTGCGGGTGCGTGTGTGTGTGTGGTGTGTGTGTGTTTGTGTGTGCAACTCACAAAATCTGCGTGCCCAGGACATAGAAAACACACGGCCACGTTCAGTGACAGGACACCCTTAGCTGTTGACCTACCGTGTCAAGGCTAGCCACGTCGGAGTGATCGACTGTCCCGTAGGATCCATCAGCGCGGACACGTGGAAGAAAGACGTAATGACCAGTGTCCGTCGTGCCTTCCCGGATGCAGGCATCGTATGAGCGCCCTATTGTTCCAGCAAAGGAGCTTCATAACGTCAACAACACCATCCTCCCGTCCACCAGGCGACTTCATACCATCTGCCATCGCCCCAACATTCCCTGCATCAATCACATGCCTGGTGTGAGATAATCTCTAGCAGAAAATCTATACAACGACCACAATCATTCGAACAAAAAAAAGGTACAAGTATATCCAGCAGCAAATTAGAAACTTCTTCTTCAGTTCACTTCTTCTGATACCATTTGACTTTCACACCACACACACACACACACACACGCACACACACACACACACACACACACACACGCGTTACAGTGAGAAAGTAACTTGTCATCTGCCAATCCACAACGCAGGACAGTTATTACAAATTCAACTCTTTCAAGACATCAAAATCCGTACTCATCTCGGCTTGGAGAAACTTTTTTTTTGGGAGAAGATCAGCAAACTCAAACTGTAATGTACATCTCCTTTCCACACCTGTCTTCACCCTAACTGCATAAAAGCCCTAAACCGTCCTAAGGCATGCAGCTAATGGACACTCAACCCAGTTTTGAACATGGGAGATGTATCCAAGGACAAAAAACTGAAAGTCAGTGGAGAAGATTTTTTTGGCACATGTCTATTCTTGGCCTGTCTTCCCCAGTAGCTGCAGCGTAGAAACTGGTCTCTGCCGTCCTGCAGGCTGTCAGCCAATGGACGGAGCACCCAACGTGTCCCAGCCAGCACAGTACCAGTCCTCTCACTGAATCTAACCATCGACATAACGCAAAGAATGACGGCGTGACTTCTGTGTGGTCCATGCCACCACGTGATCAATGCCTATCTGACCCAATGTGCTCACACACCAGGTTCCCGCTAAGCCATAGCTCCTTTCAGGCTCATTCGGCGACCCTTCCTACTTGACCGTTTCCCTCTCTCAGACCTCATCCTGTAGAGTCCTTCCCTTGTTTCGTACTATATCTTTGTAAAATCCTTGAGTCGATTCTTACAAAAAAAAAAAAACAAAAAAACATAATAGACACAGAATTCCCGCATGTCCTTTCCTGGCTCATCTTCCAGTTGCATATGGGAATAAAAAAAAAAGTCGCCAACTATCGGTATCTAATTATGACTTCAACGCTGGCAAACCATACCAGAAAGAGTGCAGACCGCACTCGTGGTATTCATATCTAGTTCGACAACAGGAAGTTTGCCTCTCTTGCAGATGTTGATTTACGCATATCGTAGCACTCTCGCGGTTTTCTTTTTCTTTCCCTCCCCACCTTTACTTTTTTTTTTTTTTTTTTTTTTTTTTTTGTCTCTTTATTTTTTTGTTTCTTTTTACTTTTTTTGATTTTTTTTTAACCCTTTCTTCTTTTTTTTGGCTTTTTTGAAGATTGTCTTTCATTTTTTTTCTTTTCCGTTTCTTTTTCTCCTTCAACTCTCACGCACCATACGGTCTGTATGTTGTGTTACTATCAAGGACATCTTTTTTTGATTTTAATGTTTTGGGCGTTGTTGTACAGCGCAGTCAGGGTTTATTGTTGTACTAGTGTTTAAAGTTGTGAACGCTTCACAGTGTTGTGTGTAACAAAAAGATACAAAGGTTATAAGAAGAGAGAGAGAGAGAGAGAGGATAGAGAGAGAGGAGAGAGAGAGAGAGAGAGGAGAGAGGAGAGGAGAGAGGAAACAGAGAGAAGAGAGACGAGAGAAGAGGGGACTACAGACGGAGAGAGAACAGAGGAGGGGAATCCCTGCAGACAGAGACAGACTCTGAAGACAGAGGAGAGAGAGAGGCTACAAGGAAGACAGAGGGAAATCCCGCAGCGAGAGAATCTGTAGTAATGAGATCGAGAGAGAGAGCGAGAGAGCGGAGAGAGATGAGAGAGAGAGAGAGATGAATGAATGAATGAAGAATGATAGTTAATGAATGAATGATTTAATGACAAAGGCTACAAACGCCCATTCTCACGTAGAGGGTGCGGTGGGGGGTACGGGGACCAAAATGTAAAATGCCAAAGAGTAGAGTAAATGCAACCACATTCCCATCAGGACAGCAACATCGTGATAGGAAAAACCGGATCACGGAAGCTCTGAACTAACATCGGAACACCGATGTGGATGCCCATGTGATCGGCAACAAGTTTATCATTTGATCACCAGAGATTCCCGTTCCTGACAGCCGTTGCTATTACTTCCACTGTCTTGCCGTTTAGCAGGGTGAAAAACTGTCCATGTCTCTTGCCATGTCTTGAGATACTTCATGATGTCCCTGGTGGTCACGTGGTCAGAAAGATCCCTCTGTGTTTCATTCAACTGACAACTGACTTTGCTGCTTGTGTCTGTACACGGGTGGTGAATCACTGTCACTTTCAGTGCCACGCACCTCACCGTTCAGTTTCAAGTTGTGCCGTAGTCTCTGCACTAGCTGGAGTCCTCGTTTATCATTACAAACCTATCATTAACCCAGCCCCTCAACGCAGTCTGACGGACATGAGTCGACAGACGTATGCCAGCGACAAGGCTCCATCGTGTCTGACGTCACAGTGTCTTTATACACAACGGACCCCATGTCGATAGGCTCTAACGTGTCACTAGTCCTGTACCATGTAGGCTGGGGCCGGAGCGCGGGGGTTGTCACGTTCAAACATTTTCACCACAAACAGTGTGTGTGTGTGTGTGATGGTCAGTTCTGTCTACGTTGTAAATCAAGCAGGGTGGGTGTTGGCAAAAATAGACTGGGTAAGAAGAAGCCACTTCACTTGCCTTTTGCTGGTGACATTTCTGTAGACTTCAGGCTCGGAGGCTGTAGTCCTGTTAACTTGTGATGTGAGGGGCACTTTCGTCGATAGATCCGACACACTGTGGATGGTTTGCGCGCGACAGGGGGCTGGTCGGTATTCGTAGAACTCAATCGGAAGAACGCACATTGTTTGTTTACTCTACCCTCGATCGTATTATGTGGGACCAAGTCATTTCTTGTAGCGCATTGTTGAGAGATACTTCGAGGGTAGAGAGGGGAGACCTTCGAATTGCATGCTGGAAAGGTACTGGCAGAAATTTGTCAGAACAGATGAAACCAACATCGTTGCAGGGAGCAGGTAAGGGATGCTAGAGTGAAGGAAAAATACAGAGAAAAGACATGACTGAGAGAGAGAGGAGGGAGAGAGAGAGAGGAGTGTAGGGAGAGAGACGTAGGAGATGGTGCGAGGGGATGGAGGAGAGAGAGGAGAGAAAGAAAGAGAGAGAGAGAGAGTGGAGGACGAGGAGAGAAGGGCCGTGAGAGGGGAGGGAGGGAGAGAGGAGGAGAGAGAGAGACAGACAGAGACAGAGAGAGAGAGGGCGACATGGAGAGAGTTTCTATCCTCCTCCTCTCTCTCTCTCTCTCTCTCTCTATCTCTCTCTCTCTCTCTCTGCTATTCCCCCTCCCACCATCAGCTCCGAGTCTGTGTCTATTCTGACTCGATGGACATTACTGTCTTCTTCTCATGGACAGTTTGTTACACAAGTATATGGCTGACTTGTGACATAGTGTATATAGTTCATGTTTTTGCGCGCTTGTGGAACACTCCCATTATACATCCCTATCTGTTTCATTTCTTCATCAAGCATCACTTTACTTATCCAGTGAATTGAAGCAGAGAGGAGAGAGAGCGGTAGGAGAGGCGGAGGGAATTCATGAGCCGGGGCAGACGGGACGTGAAGACGGAGAGAGAGGAGGAGGTGATGTTGAGAGAAAGAGACTTGCAGAGAGCTGGACACAGAGAGGGGGGGAGGGAGAGGAGAGACGAGAGGTGAGAGAGAGAGAGAGGATGAGAGAGAGGAGGATGGGGACCGGGGGAGGACAGAGGAGAGGAAGCGAGAGACGATGCGAGAGGAGAGGGAGAGGAAGAGCGAGAGGGAGACCAGACAGGAGGAGAGACAGACAGCAGAGAGAGAGAGAGAGAGAGGGAGAGAGGAGACGGGAGAGAGGATGGAGAGGACGAGAGCGAGGAGAGGGGGGAGTGAGAGAGAGCAGAGAGAGGACGCATTCTTCCTACTTTGGTTAATCAGATGAGGAAAAATCATTTTAATGTCCAAGTAACCAACACTGACACAGCAAGACATTTTCAGCCCTTGATTCTTTCAATTCGTCTGTTCTGTTGTCTCTGGCCCATCGCTGTCTTCTCACCACTAATCAGTGTGTGAGACTACTGGCAAAGACGGAAGCGAATGTGGGAGGTAAACTATTAGCCGTTCTGTGATCAAGGGAGACAACACCGGAAGAGGAAGAGGGTCGTTGTCTCGTTAGATGTCAGAAGTCTGTCATTTTGTCTAACTTCAGCCACTAAATGGACTGGAGGGGAATGGCTGTTACAACAGCCACATTCAGGTACACATAAGAATGTACGTGTGCGCATACGCGGTGCACGCACGCACACACACACACACACACACACACAACACACACACACAAACACACACACACACACACACGTACGCATGCGCGTACACCTACACACACACACACAACACACACACACACACACACACACACCCACACAGCACGAGGACATGAGAGAGAGAGAGAGAGAGAGAGATGAGAGAGAGAGAGAGAGAGAGAGAGAGAGATGGAGAGAGGAAGGAGAGAGCAGGAGAGGAGAGAACCACTGATGAGAACCAACCAAGCAAACAGAAAGAATAAACTCGTCACAAAGGCAGAAAAAGAGTCAAACAAACACACACAACAACAACAGCGCAACAACAACACAAGAACACAACAGCAGCAACAACAACAACAACGCCAAACAAACAAACATCAAAAAGCAGAAAAAAGAAATAAAGTAAAACAAAACAAACCGACGTGCGGAAAAAAAAAATTATCTGGCATCAACACGGATGCAGCCAGTGTTATTTTGTACGCCAAGTTCTTGGCAGACTCCATGGGGATTCAGGAGAGGTAGCAGGGATATCAGACAATAATCCTCAGATATGGAGTCCCCACATGGGACTGGGTTGGTACCCATGTTCAAATTGACAAATAATCCGCGCCCTGTTCTCAATGGGGGGAAATCAGATGAATTCTGTTTTAAAGACAAATGCTCCACTAAACTGGACAGAGCGGTCTGGCAACAGGTAATGCAGATCATCAGCCCCAATCCCAATAGCTTGAATTGAATTTGGCTTCCCGAATGGCCAGATTTGTTTTTGTATGTGGAGTTGTGTGTGCGTGCGTGCGTGCGCGTGCGCGCGCGCGAGCGCGCGTGTGTATGTGTGCGTATGTGTGTGTGTGTATGTATGTATGTATGTATGTATGTATGTATGTGTGTATGTATGTATGTATGTATGTATGTATGCATGTATGTATGTATGCATGTATGCATGCATGCATGTATTTATCTATGTATGTATCTGTCTATGTATCTATGTATGTATCTATGTTTGTACGTAGGTATACATCTTGGAGGTCCCTCACCTTGCCTTCGTACAGGAAAGAAGAGTAAGTGTGCCACCGCTGCAAGGGACAGACGACACAGGGCCTCGCCCACCGCAGTCCCAAACTCAGACCATCGATGTGTCATCGGTGGGCGCCTGTGTGCTAGCAGCCTCGGCTGCGGAGTCACATGCGCTGTCATCGCTATCGCTGAGTACACAGACCATCGTCTTCGTCGGATTCCGACGAACTACTACAATGTTTGTATGCATGCATGTGTGCAGGCGTGCATGTATGTAAGTAGGTAAGTGGATAGGTAGGTATGAATGTTCACCCACCCAGAGAGAGAGAGAGAGAGAGAGAGAGAGAGAGAGAGAGAGAGAGAGAGAGAGAGAGAGAGAGTACTAACGTTCAAACAGTTTAAACGAAGGGCTGCGTTAAGAGGTGTGCGTGGTGAATGCTGGAGGGGTGGTGGAGGGCTACTCCCTTCCTCTCTGCTCTGGCAAACAGGTTCTTCACTGAAATCCGCGGAGATTCCCTCCAGAGTAATAGGAAACTGTCAAACTGTAATCCATGTGTGTGGCTCTCTGGAGACCCAGCGTGTCCACTTTTCTGCCTATGTCCTGGGAATTAATGTGTGTGGATGCGTTGTGTCTGTGGGCCGGGTGGGGGGGGGGGGGGGGGGGGGTGCGCGCGGGTGTGGGGGTGTAGGTGCGCGTGTCTGTGTAGGGGGGGGGGGGGGGGGGGCACGTCGCGGGTGTGTGTGTGTGTGTTTGTGGGGGGGGGGTGGTTGGGATATGT
>JADBJO010006711.1:110688-113188 GCA_016801955.1 Conus betulinus | reverse complement strand
TGGTTATTTGGTCATTGACATTGGTGTTGGTGAGGGTGTCCTATGGAGTGGGGGTTCATTTCCCGCATCCGGAATTGCAACCCGGGATGATTCTCCCTTGTTGTTGCAGCTGCTGAAAATGGTGCGTATCCTTGTCCATTTGCATTCTTTTGATTCTCAACGCATCTATCGTGTCTTTGTGTGTAGAGGCCCCTCATTTGACGACATCCATTCAAGGCATGGGAGTTTGTGTCAGAACGAAACCCGCACAAAGCACACTCTCTCCGGTAAGTATCAGGATAGTAGATGTTGTTCACTGCATTGGTCTCCAGCAGCTGTAGACGTCCCTTGCTGATGAACCTGGTTATTTGGTCATTGACATTGGTGTTGGTGAGGTGTCCTATGGAGTGGGTCATTTCCGCATCCGGAATTGCAACCCGGATGATTCTCCCTTGTTGTTGCAGCTGCTGAAAATGGTGCGTATCCTTGTCCATTTGCATTCTTTTGATTGCGCTGTACAATTGTTTAGAATGACATACATACATACATACATACATACAGACATACATAACATACATGGCATGCATGCATACATTACATACACATACGTACATACATACATACTACATACATACATACATATCATACATACATACATAGATACGTACATACATACATACATCATACATACATACATACCTACATACATACATCCATACATACATACATACATACACATACATACATATATACATACATACATACATACATACATACCTACATACATACATACATACATACGTACATATATAATATATGAATGAATAAATAAATACATGAATAGATAAGTAAATACATGAATAAAAAGATAAATAAAGTAAAGAGAGAGAGAGAGAGAGAGAGAGAGAGAGAGAGAGAGAGAGAGAGACAGAGACAGAGACAGAGACAGACACAGAACAGAGCCAGATCGTTATCAGATTAAGACCTCCGAAAGCTCCCCCCCCCCCCCCCCCCCCCCCTAACCTTCCCTCCCCCCCTACACGCCAACGTTTGTTACTTTGTTCATTTTGCTGTTTTGTTTCTTTGTTGTTATTGTTGTTTTTGTTGTTGGTTGTTGTTGTTGTTGTGTGTTGTTTTATCGACTCTTTGTTTGTTTTTTCCATGTCAACTCAATTGCGTGTTTGGCATCTTATGTGGTTTTATTCTTCACCCAGTGAAAGATTCCATTCATTTCACAATCTTCTTTGCTTTGTGGGACAATTGTGGGTGAAGGAACCACCTTTCAAGTAGTCTAGTAGTAGTAGTAGTATAGTAGTAGTAGTAGTAGCAGTAAGCAGCAGCACAGCAGGCAGCAGTAGTAGTAGTAGTAGTATTGTAGTAGTTGAAGTAGTAGTAATAGTATCCCAGTAGCAGTACGTGGTAGTACTTGTGTATCTTTTCTTCATCATGATGTACTGGGACTTTACTCCTCCTCCTCCCTCCTCCTCCTCCTCCTCCTCCTCCTCATCCTCCTCCTCCTCCTCCTCCTCCTCTTCCTCCTCCTCCTCCTCCTCTTCCCTCTTCCTCCTCCACCACCACCACCACCACCACCACTCACCACCTCCTCCTCCTCCAACTCCTCCTCCCCCCCTTCCTCATCTTGTTCTTGTGTTGTTGGCTTCTTCTCTTCTGCTTCTTGCCTCTCTTCTTCTTCTTCTCTCGTTCTTCCTCTTCTTTCTTCTTCTCTCTTCTCTACTTCTTCTTCTCTTCGTTCCACCTCTCTCCCTCATCCTCCCCTCCTTCTCCTTCTTCCTCCTCCTTCCTCCTTCCTCCTCCTCCTCCTCCTCCTCCTCCTTCCTCTGTCCTCCTCCCCCTCCTCCCTCCTCCTCTCTCCTCCTCCCCCTCCCTCCTCCTCCCTCCTCCTCCCTTCTTCTTTTTCTCTTTCTTCTTCTCTTTCTCTTCTCCCTCCTCTTCTTCTTCTTGTTCTTCTTCTTCTTCTTTTCTCCTGTTCCTCTTTCTCCTTCTTCTTCTTCTTCCTTTCCTCTTTATCTCACCTTCTTTTTCCTCTCCTCCTTCTCTTCTCCTTCTTTTCTCCTCTCTTTCTTGCCGTCCGTCTTCTTTCCTCCTTTCTCCTTCTTCCCTCTCTTGCTTCTTCTCTCCTTTTCTCTTCCTCTTCTATTCTTTTTCCTCCTTCTTTTCTTTTTCTCTTTCTTCCTTCGGTTCTTTTCTTCTTTCTTCTTTCCCTCTGTTGCTGTTGCCTTAAAAAAAAGCAAAAACAAAAAAAAGAGACTTCATCATCCGTCATCCCCCCCCCCCCCCCCCCACCCACACCACACACACACACCCACCCATTAAAAAAAAATCTCTGCAAGACACTCAGTGAGTGTCAATCCCCACTTTCTGCTTCTCCACTTACATGCGCTAAAACTAAAGACCCCTAGAAAAAAACTTACATGCCTAAAAAACCGCCCCACCCCCACCGCCCGCATCCCCCAAGCCCACCACTCCACACACAACACACGCGCCGCACACACACACACAC
>JADBJO010006711.1:83188-85688 GCA_016801955.1 Conus betulinus | reverse complement strand
TGCAAATCACATAAAGTGTTGTAAGCTTTCTTAGGAAGGCGATTCTCCGGCATATTAACGACACGTATCCAATACTTAATACATTTAGTATAATTGTTTATATAGAGTGGATACCGACCAGTTTCTCCGTAGACTAAGGCACTGGGTGTTTTTTATGGAAACATTTAAGAATCTCTTGAGTGCAAACAAATGTACTTTTTCAATAATTGAGTTGTTTGCAGTCAGACCCCATACTTCGGCACCATAGCTAAGCATTGGCTGGACTTGACAGTCAAAAAGTTTAAAGAACAATTTCGGGGAAAGACTTTGAAACTTCCACAGTAGTTTTATAATATTGATGACTTGTCGTTTTGCCTTGGATGCTAAATCCTCAAGGCAATGGGAAAAAGAAAGACCCGTGGAAAAGATAACACCTAAATATTTATACTGATTAACAATTTCTAGCTGCCTACCGTCGTAAAACCATCTTTCCCTTGAGGCGATATACCCCCCATTTCTAAACACAATAACTTTTGATTTTTCTAAATTTACGATCAAATCGAGTTTTTTCGCTGTGCTACACAAAACATTTAGTTGCTGCTGGAGACCAATGACGGTAGATGCTACGAGTGCAACATCGTCGGCAAAAAGCATAATTAGTATCTCTATGAAGTCTGGCAATAAGGGAATACCATGTTTACCGTATTGAATTATTTCTTCAGCAAGCTCATTGATGAATAGCGAAAATAAAACCGGACTGCATATTTCTCCTTGCTTCAGACCCCGAGGACACATAAAAGTGTCAGTTAAATCTCCCCCCACTTTAACCCTAGCTTTGACATCTGCATACATGCTTTTAAGTGCATTGTACACATCTCTACCCTTTACACCCTTTTTCTTTAAGATTGACCAGAGTTGGTTTCTATCTACCGAATCGAAAGCCTTTTTAAAGTCGATAAAAAGCAACATATAATTTCTTGTGGTTAGAAAGTTGCTTTTGTACCAGAGACAAAAGGGTAAATATATGATCAGTAGTACTATAATTCTTTCTAAAGCCAGCCTGCGCATCGTTTATTACATCATAATCTTCAATCCATTTGGTTAAACGCTTGTTAATATGTAAGTATATAATTTTGAACTAATGTTTAAAAAGAGAGATACCTCTGTAGTTGTCTGGGTTGTTTATATCACCCTTTGTGCAAAGGTTGAATCAGAGCTTCGCACCACATAGAAGGGAAGATGCCAAAATCAAAGAGTTTGTTAAAAAATTTCTTAAGGAAAAAGAGATAATAATGGGGGTGCAATACTTATAAAATTCTCCAATTAGTCCGTCTGGACCTGGTGCTTTATTTGATTTTAAAGCCTTAACTGAGTCAAGAATTTCCTCTTCAGTTATACAGACATCCAGTTCATCGACGTTACTATCAGCAACAGGAAAATACTCAGCTTGAAGTTCCTGAGAATTAGGACCAGAAGGATTCAGCTCATCGTTAAAGACTTGTTTGAAATGCTGAAACCATTCTTCATTGGATATTGTGTTAGGTACATGAGAACTACTTTTTAAAGACCTTACAGTGCTCCAAAACCGTTTAGAATCTTTGGCGTTTTCGTTAAGTGTGTTTAAAAACTTGATGTCTATATAACTGCTGCTTGTCTCTAAGTAAGTCTTTATACTCATTTCTCATTATAGAATAGTTAAGTCTCAGTTGAAACAGCATTGGGGTTGTTATTAACTTTCACCCGACTGTACGTTCTCAATGCTTGTCTCACCTGACGGCGTTTAACATAGCACTCAGAGTCAAACCATGGGCTGTGCTTGATGTTACCTGTGACAGTTTCTTTACTCATTGTTTGACCAGCCATAAGCAGACCTTCGTTTAGTTTCTTCAGTGCACACTCAAAATTGACATCAATCAATTCAATTGCTTCATGAAAGGTTGAATTGACCTCGTCAGACTGAAGTGCACTGATAAAATCACCTTTTTTTGCTGGGGTCCCATGCATATCTTTTAAATTGGGTTACCTTTAACCTTTTTGAAACCGTCTCTTGATTCGGACTGGGAAGCATTAGTACAAATACAGGCATGTGCTTTGATTCTACCCGTGGGGTTACTTTCAATTCACAGCACAGTGAAACTAAGGATTGGGAGGAAATAAAATAATCAATAACACTTGAACCATTGTGAGCGATATAAGTGAAATCACCGCTTTTATCACCAGGCAGAAAAACCATTTAGAATAACCAACTCAAAATTCTGACAGATGGTAATTAAATAAAGACCAGCGTGTGTTGCGTACTCTTGCGTTGTCATTTCTGCCAGGTGATCTGGTGTCGTAAGCAGCATTCGTTTGGATGGATGGGCCTGCAGTTGTTTCTTGGTGGGAGCAAACCTTACCTTCGTTGTTTGTAGTCCACAAATAAGTCATCCCCTAGCCACCGCAAGTTATTAGAACAAACAATAGCATCTTGCCACTCTACAGCTCAATGGAAGTATCCGGATGACTAAGCCGGCCCCTGGCA
>JADBJO010006711.1:50688-65688 GCA_016801955.1 Conus betulinus | reverse complement strand
AGAAATCAAATCACTCTGAACATACTTCAGAAGGCCGAAAATTGGGATACAGTGTTCTCAAATAAAATCTGCAACAAAATAATTCACAGAGGAGAAAGCCTAACACAGCGAAACAAAATCGACTGTAAGGCTTGCACCGGATGACCCGTATGTTCACCGAGTGTGATACGCAATGAAGCATCCATCATGGACGCCGACATTGCACTTGGATCACCGATGTTTTGTTTTCATCCCGCAAGAGGCACACTTCAGCTGAATGGGCCAGGCCTGCACCAGATAGTTCAGGCGGTCAAATCGAATCTGGTCTGGACCTCGTTGATCTGATGCAGCTAATCCACGTGGACGTCCAGGATTAGCATGACGAGGCCCTCGTGCAAGGCATGCCTTAGTGATGGAACGCCGGAAGGTCAGGAGATCCAAGGCGTGTGGGGTCGCTGTGTACGGATCCAAGCCTGCTGCACGCAAAAAGTCCACGCAATATGAGAAGATAGGCCCCCACCACTTCTTGGACCTGACAACAGTGTGATAATTGCCAATGTTCTGGTCGCTTCTGTCTACCCCACCCATAGTCTTGTTGTAATGCTGGATGCGGCATGGCTGACCTATCTCCACTTTCCTCCCATCAGGTCTTGGCCATCTAGTAGCTGTCTTCATGGGGCGGACCCCAACTTTGTTGGATACTACATTCACCACATCATTGTCATTCCATCTGACGATCACAAGTCCTGTCTTAGCATCCATGGCATGACCATATGTCCCTCTCAGTAGCTTTTGAATATCATTGACTGGCTTGAACCTCATCAAAAGTCCCAAGGTCGTACAATATCTAAAACCCGGTTCACATTGAACATCCTGAAAAATATCAAACAACACAACCTGCATCAAGACTTGATGAAAACCCCTACCCTCTCGGTACCGCGATCCCGTGTATGAGATGCTATTTCAGAGACAGATTCTATACTTTCTAATAGTTTTGGTAACATAATTTCGATAACAAGTTTCTAAACATAATGAAAGTAACACATTTTGTTTTCATGTACATACAGAAATGACAACAGAAAAGGCTTTATTTTTTTTCGCTTACTGTTTTGGCAAATCCATGACTGCTTCCAAACTGATAACTTGTCTGGCAAGATGGCTGCTTGGAAAGAAACAAAAAGGTTAGATCACTAAAAATATCATATTCTAAAGTCAAGGGTAGTCTTC
Source organism: Conus betulinus (assembly GCA_016801955.1). Taxonomy (NCBI): domain Eukaryota; kingdom Metazoa; phylum Mollusca; class Gastropoda; order Neogastropoda; family Conidae; genus Conus; species Conus betulinus. The sequence goes on along the minus strand of JADBJO010006711.1, from coordinate 64,482 downwards.
CACCTTACAAAAAGGATAAACAAATTGCAAGACAAAACACGACGCGTTCTGACCTCTTTAGTCTCATTCAAGCACAATTAAAAAAAAAAGAAAAGGACAATGAAAGCAAAGAACAAGCAAATACTTATCTTTTAAAATTGAGCGTGGAATGGACATTGAATGAAAACGAGCATACGGTTAATCGTATTAATGACAATGAATAAATCAATCGATAAATATATACATTTAAAGAAAATGAACAAATGAATAGATCAGTAAATAAATACATGCACACATCGATACATAAATAAGTAAATGCATACATACACATATACATGCATGCACGCATACACACACATACATACATACATACATACATACATACATACATACATACATAATACATACATACATACATACATACATCAGCATATCAATTACTTTAATGCATCAACTTGTCAAATCAGCAACAATGCACAGTAGCCCAGATTGCAGGCGCATCGATAAACGTTATCTTTCACATACTCTCTCTCTCTCTCTCTCTCTCTCTCTCTCTCTCTCTCTCTCTCTCTCTCTGTCCCCACGTCCTTTCTCCCTCTGGCTGGTTCCAATTCTTTGTCTGTCAGTGCTTTAGTCAGCTGATACTATTTAAATACATACACATACATACATACATGGATATCCGTCGTGGTCGACAAAGACATCAGAGACTCCACATGTGTGAGTGCAAGCCAAAACTGGGCACAGATACGTTTCGCACTCTGGGCATGCGACAGCTGTCATTGGGTCAGGTCTCCTCTTTTTGCGGGCTTGGCGCTTCTGGTTCAATTGTTGCAAACGCTTCTCTTCGAAGCTATTCACTCCTTTGTGGACAGCAAGTGGCCAGGCACTCCTTGAAGCATTTGAGTGGCTGCCCATTCCAGCTGCCAGGTCAGAGAAGAAGACCATTTTTGGGAAGTCGCGTGTCGTCCGTTCGTACCACATGTCCAACCCACTTCAACTGCGCTTTCATGATCAGCGCCCTCGATATAAGGCATCTTAACTCTGCGAAGCACTTTTGTGCTGGAAATCCTGTCCTCCCAGGAGATGCCCATGATCTTACACAGGCAGCAGAGGTGGAACTGATCCAGAGTCTTCAGTTGTTTCCTTTATAGTGTCAAGGTCTCACAGTCGTAGAGCAGCGAGGTGACAACGACTGCTCTGTAGACCGCCAGCTTGGTACTTAGAGTGATGCCTTGCTCTCCCCACACTCTGTTCCGAATCCTACTGAAGGATGTTCCTGCATTTGCCCGGCTGATCGTCAAGCCAAAGGCCTTTGCTGTCACAGACAGGCAACTGGCGAGCTCTTGCAGGTCTACTTCGTTGAGTGTTGCGAGTGCACAGTCATAGGCAAACAGGAAGTCTCTCATAAGGGCCTCAAGAACTTTTATTCGCGCCCTCGGCGCCTTAAGTTGAAGAAGCGGCCGTCTCATCTGTAGCGGACAGTGATCCCCGAGTTGGTTCTGGAGAGAGCAGAGAGCAGCATTGTGGCGAACATGAGTGAGCAGGGTTGGTGCCGGGACACATCCTTGCTTCACTCCGTCGGACACGGCGAAATGGTCGGACACAGTCCCGTTTTCCACTACGCCAGCCATCATGCCGTCATGGAAGGATCGTATACTCTTGACATACTTTGGTGGGGAGCCAAGTTTGGACAGTATAGCCCAAAGACCCTCACGACTGGCGTATCGAAAGCCTTTGTCAGGTCCACAAAGAGGATTCTGAGATTCTGATTCTGTTCCCAGCATTTCTTTTACAGCTGGCGATCAGCGAAGATCATGTCGAATGTCCCCTTGTTGCTCCTGAAGCCACACTAGCTCTCGGAGACGACATCGTCCAGCAAGTGGTGTATGATGTGATTCAAGATGACCCAGGCGATAATCCTTCCTGCTATACTCAATAATGAGATGTCTCTGTGGTTCTCGCACGATGCTCTGTCGCCCTTGTTCTTGTACAGGTGGATGATGTTGGGATCCTTAAAGTCTTGTGGTACTGCTCCTTCACCCCAGAACTGCTGCATCTGCTCAGTTAGCTTGTCGACCATGGCCTCTCCACCAGCCTTGAAGATCTCAGGGGGAATGCCATCAGGGCCCGGTGCCTTTCCGATTTGGAGCTGCTTGATCGCCTTCTGGATTTCCTCTTTAGTCGGTGGGTGTCAAGCAATGTCAAAACTGGATGTTGGGACATGTCCCAGATCGCTTGCTGATCAAGCTGAGATGTTCTTTTCAGAAGCTGGCTGAAGTGGTCACACACCACCGCTGTACGACATCACTCTTCTAAGTAAGCAGAGTGCCATCAGCTGTCCGTACAGGCGCCATGGCGTTGGAGGAGGGGCCATACACAGTCTTCAGGAAGGCAAAGAACGTCTTGGAGTTGTGCTCATCAGCGTATTGTTTTAACTTTGCAGCCGTCTCTTTCCACCATTTTGTCCTCCATCTGGCTCAGTTCAGCATGGACCTTTGCCTCTGAGATGCTTGAGACGATCATGCTTGGCTGTTGATCCCTTGTCGTCGAGCCATCTTGTGTGGGCTTCGTGCGTCTGCTGCAGCAGTCCGCCGATCTCCGTGTTGTTGCTGTCGAACCAGTCCTGGTGTTTCCTCTGTGGGTGCCCATGAGACAGCCTGGCTGAGTCGTAGACTGCGTGTCTGAAGTTTACCCAGGCCTTTTCTAAGTCAGCTTCATCTGGTAAACTATTGAGCTGGTTCGCAAGGTCGGTCACAAAGGTTTCCCTTGTCACTGGATCATTCAGTTTGGGACATCCAGCGTCTTCTTGATATCGACTTTCTGGCGTCTGTGGATGCTAGCGATGGAGAAGAAGAGCTTGCACCTCAAGCAGCAGGTGGTCGGTCCAGCAGTCCGCTCCCCTCATTGCTCTTGTGACGTGGGCATCCTGGATGCCACGCCGCCTAATGATCACATAGTCGATCAAGTGACAGTGTCTTGAACGAGGGTGCATCCAGCTGGCCTTGTAAATGTCCGGCAGCTGGAACAGTGTGTTGGTGATAGTCAAACCAAACTCGGCGCAGAGTGTAAGAAGCAGCTGGCCATTTGAGTTTTCCTGTCCCACTCCACGCGCTCCGATGATATTCGGCAAAGATTGGGAGTCACTGCCCACACGAGCGTTGAAGTCCCAAGAAGCAAAAGCTTGTCATCCTTTGGAATACTGCGTAGCTAGCATGAGAGGCTCTTGTGTTCTTGGGTGTAGGTCATGGTGAATGCGTACACACTGATGAGTGTAAGGTGCTGCTTTCCTTGGAGAGGCAATCTCATAGTCATCAGACGATCACAAATTCCCTTTGGGAGAGACTCTAGGTCCTTGACCAGCGAGATGCGGATGGCAAAGCTTTTCTCTTTATCCTCCAGGGGCCTTCCTGTCTAGAAGAAGGTGTACCCAGCTCATTCTTCTGTGATTTATCCAGTGTCTGCCAGGCGCGTCTCGCTAAGTGCAGCAATGTCAGCTTTGTAACGTTTTAGTTCTTGGCCCGCAAGTGCTGATCGACGCTCTGGTCTGTCGCTCTTCCTGTTATTCTTAGAAACCAGATGACCCAAGCTCCAACAAATAAAGTGTGCTTGTTCTTTTGGTAGATCGTTTTGAATGATTTCGACCGCGTTGTTAGATGTCCAGTCAGCTGCAGTAGGCTGACAGGTTGGGATAAGGCAAGCTTTCTTTAGGCCACCTTTTCTAGGCCCTCCCCCCATGAAGGGGGTACGGGGGAGCAGTGCTATCCCTAAATAGGGCTGCTCCATCGCCAAAGTGGCTGCCGAAACCTGCTCTTGTCCCTGTGAGTAGAGTGACGACCATCCTGCCCTGACCACCTGAGTGCAGGTCCGTGATTAGCAGCTCCCAGTGCCATCTCCCACCTGCCACCGTCGCCACTCGCCTGTCGCCCCAGGACTTGGGAAAGCAGAAAGGAGAGGTGGAGTCAATGAATCCTGGGCAAAGAAGTATATGGAGGCTGTGGGTTGCCCAAGCACTACGAACCCCCTCTCGGTCCGAACCGCTATTGCCAAGAGGGATGCAGGGCACAACATCTTGACCACGACTGGACTGGAGGAGCTGCCAGAGTGATGGAGTTCACCACCAAGCCGTCTTTGAGGCTCCAATGCAGACTTTTCGTTCAGGGGTTTACTCTTGAAGCCTTTGGCTTTCCCAAGGCAGCCTGCATTTATCCGTGGTTGTAAGATTCATGGAGGGTGGGGTCGCCTATCTACCCATGCAGGTCGAAACACATGCCCACACATACATACATACATAACATACATACATTATATGCATACATACATACATACATACATACATACATACATACATACATACATGCATGCATACATACACACATACATACATACATACATACATACATACATACATACATACATACATACATACATACATACATACATACATACATACATACATACATACATACATACGAAAAGGCATTGAAATGCAATTAAAAGTGAAAATCACATTCTAACGGAAAATGTGACCATTCTGAACAGAAGAGGATTTAAGTATCATTGCTTAAGTCAGCTCTTTCTCTTCATCCAAAGGTCATCTTGGCAATTGTGCCGCCCAAGTAGATTTGTGATTATTTGGAGGGTTTTTTTTTTTTCCTAAAGAAGGAGTGAGCATGTCTTTCCTTTCTTGTTGTTTTCTCCTTGCGAGAAAATGGTGTATATAACGAATCTAATTTGAAAAGAAAAGAAAGGAAGAAAATACGCTTTTCGGATAGAGAGTTATGTGCGCTCGCAATGGTATACACTCCTCCCACCCCCTCCCAACACACACACACACACACAACACACACACACACACACACACACACACACACACACACACACACACACACACACACAGCGATGTGATCTGTATGGTGCTCTCTCTCTCTCTCTCTCTCTCTCCTCTCTCTCTCTCTCTCTCTCTCTCTCTCTCTCTCTCTCTCTCCATTATTAACATCCACAGCACATTCTCAGAGTTATTCAGAAAATAGCCTAGGTTAAACTAGATTCCCTAAGAAAGCAGCCTGTCTTTTTTTAACCTTTCCCTGCATCGTCCCTTTCAGCTCATCTTATCACCGCACGCTGTACAACATCCTTGTGTCTTTCCACCACAACCCGAAAGAATCACAGGAGCCTTCAGGCCTCTGGACTTCACTGTCTCTTTTCACGGTGAAAGAGGGAGCTAACTGGGCCTGGAGATCTACAGGATGGGAATGCTCGAAACTAGGTCAGTGAAATGACAGTGATATTGTCTTAGGAGGTCTGCAGACTGCTAAAAAAAACAACATCATGCATTTCAGGGAGACTTGTTTATGATTTACACATTGAGAAATGTCATAGGCAGGCCCTTTGTCTCTCTGACTCTGTCTGCCTGCCTGCCTGTCTGTCTGTCTGTCTGTCTATCTGTCTCTGTCTCTGTCTCTCTCTCTCTCTCTCTCTCTCTCTCTCTCTCTCTCTCTCTCTCTCTCCTCTCTCTCTCTCTCTCTCTCTCTCTCTCTCTCTCTGAACAATAAGTAGTGGGGGGAAAACAAGTGCAGGTTAACAATTCTTCCATCATTATAGTAATGACTTGGCAAATATTGAAATTGAGAGGGAAGAAAACATTTTTGAAGATGAAGTAAATGGGAAAATGTATATCATAAATATGAAAACCCTTCACTACCTGCATGAGGAAACTATCGCAATCCCTCTCGAAGGCAGATCCATATGTATCGCCTGCTCTGAGGCCTTTCGTCTGCTGGATCGGACTCATCAGGGAGACACGCCGCCAAGGGTTCATCTCTCTCTCTCTCTCTCTCTCTCTCTCTCTCTCTCTCTCTCTCTCTCTCTCTCTCTCCATTATTAACATCCACAGCACATTCTCAGAGTTATTCAGAAAATAGCCTAGGTGAAACTATATATTCCTAGGAAAGCAGCCTGTCTTTTTTAAACCTTCCCCTGCATCGTCCTTTCAGCTTATCTTATCACCGCACGCTGTACAACATCTATGTGTCTTTCCACCACAACCCGAAAGAATCACAGGAGCCTTCAGGACTCTGGACTTTACTGTCTCTTTTCACGGTGAAAGAGGGAGCTAACTGGGCCTGGAAAACTACAGGATGGGAATGCTCGAAACTAGGTCAGTGAAATGACAGTGATATTGTCTTAGGAGGTCTGCAGACTGCTAAAAAAACGTCATGCATTTCAGGGAGACTTGTTTATGATTTACACATTGAGAAAATGTCATAGGCAGGCACTTTGTCTCTCTGACTCTGTCTGCCTGCCTGTCTGTCTGTCTGTCTGTCTGTCTGTCTATCTGTCTCTGTCTCTGTCTCTCTCTCTCTCTGTCTCTGTCCCTCCCTCTCTCTCTCTCTCTCTCTCTCTCTCTCTCTCTCTCTCTCTCTCTCTCTCTGAACAATTAAGTAGTGGGGGAAAACAAGTGAGGTTAACAATTCTTCCATCATTATAGTAATGACTTGGCAAATATTTGAAATTGAGAGGGAAGAAAGAAAAAATTTTTGAAAGATGAAGTAAATGGGAAAATGTATATCATAAAATATGAAAACCCTTCACTAGCTGCATGAGGAAACTATCGCAATCCCTCTCGAAGGCAGATCCATATGTATCGCCTGCTCTGAGGCCTTTCGTCTGCTGGATCGGACTCATCAGGGAGACACGGCTGATCGTGTCTCTGCTCTTGGCGTCGGATAGAGACACAACGCAGACCATAATTCTGTGGTGTTCCGACCGCCAAGGGTTCATCTCTCTCTCTCTCTCTCTCTCTCTCTCTCTCTCTCTCTCTCTCTCTCTCTCTCTCTCTCTCTCTCTCCCATATTAACATCCACAGCACATTCTCAGAGTTATTCAGAAAATAGCCTAGGTGAAACTATATTCCCTAGGAAAGCAGCCTGTCTTTTTTTTAACCTTCCCCTGCATCGTCCTTTCAGCTTATCTTATCACCGCACGCTGTACAACATCTATGTGTCTTTCCACCACAACCCGAAAGAATCACAGGAGCCTTCAGGACTCTGGACTTACTGTCTCTTTTCACGGTGAAAGAGGGAGCTAACTGGGCCTGGAAAACTACAGGATGGAAATGCTCGAAACTAGGTCAGTGAAATGACAGTGATATTGTCTTAGGAGGTCTGCAGACTGCTAAAAAAAACGTCATGCATTTTCAGGGAGACTTGTTTATGATTTACACATTGAGAAATGTCATAGGCAGGCACTTTGTCTCTCTGACTCTGTCTGCTGCCTGCCTGTCTGTCTGTCTGTCTGTCTATCTGTCTCTGTCTCTGTCTCTGTCTCTCTCTCTCTCTCTCTCTCTCTCTCTCTCTCTCTTTCTCTGAACAATTAAGTAGTGGGGGGGGGGGGGAAAACAAGTGCAGGTTTACAATTCTTCCATCATTATAGTAATGACTTGGCAAATATTTGAAATTGAGAGGGAAGAAAACATTTTTGAAGATGAAGTAAATGGGAAAAATGTATATCATAAATATGAAAACCCTTCACTACCTGCATGAGGAAACTATCGCAATCCCTCTCGAAGGCAGATCCATATGTATCGCCTGCTCTAAGGCCTTTCGTTGCTGGGATCGGACTCATCAGGGGAGACACGGCTGATCGTGTCTCTGCTCTTGGCGTCGGATAGAGACACAACCGCAGACCATAATTCTGTGGTGTTCCGACCGCCAAGGGTTCATCTCTCTCTCTCTCTCTCTCTCTCTCTCTCTCTCTCTCTCTCTCTCTCTCTCTCTCTCTCTCTCTCTCTCAATACCATCAGAACTAGAAATAGTTTCGTTTTTCGTTTTGGTTGCTGTATATGTGTAACCTGTCAGAACATCTGTCCACCCTCGTGATAACCTTTGCCGTGAAGGAATTGTTTGAAAGCAAGTTCTTAAACTCCATGCCTGGTGCCCATTTTGGAATGGGGCGGGACATTAGCATTCTCCTGGTGGCAAGTAATTTATTTTGTGGACAGTGTATCTGTTTTTTGGAAAGCGTCGGTCAAACGTGTCATGTGGGAGGTGAGTAAGTTTCTTTCTTTTCTGTCCCTAAACGGGTGCGTTTTGTCACACTGTTCATAACTTTGGACGACACGGTCGTTTTTCGTTTCTCAGAATATCTGTTGATAGTCGTTACAAGTTTAGAGAAATAACAGTGGACACTAATCCGACGTTTCCTAGTATTGTTTTGTTTCTGTGACCCGCTTCTTCCTCATCTGTCTCAACAGGGTCTGCCAAAGAAGACTGGTCTTTGACTTTTGGCTGCTTTTTTCTTATTGTTACAAGCCCAATTTAGGTCATGGTGGCAGTAAATGTTACTTTGTCTGTAGTAGCTGTATTTATTAAGCTGCTATTCAGAAGAAGCTATCACAAACACAACTGTATTGTATCCCACCAAAAGGGTTTCTTCACCCACATATCCATGACATGCAAGGACGAGGTCTTTCACAGAGGCTGTGTGCCAGTTTTTTATTGGCACGCTTACAGCTATGAGTGTATTTGGCTTGCATGGATTACAGAAGATCCACAGCAGTCTGGAGGTGTTGGTGCAACCACTCAGCTCTGCCCTCTGCCCTGTGCTATGCCTGTGGACTGCAGTGACACAACACAGAGGGAAGACACGACACACTGATTAAAGTGCTGGATTTAAGAAAACGTTTTTTCGGAAAAAAAGGATCAAACATCTAAGCGAAAGAATATTGAACTCAATAGGGAAATGCTGAATCACAAATCAGAGCTGCAGAGCCAAGGGCGATGAAGACATACACATCTTCACTATATGCAATGAAAAGCAATGACGTGAGAAGCGTGAGTTCGGGCGACTCTGTGTGTGTGTGTGTGTGTGTGTGTGTGTGTGTGTGTGTGTGTGTGTGTGTGTGTGTGTGTGCGCAGCGCGCGCGCACGTGTGTGTGCGGCTTTCAACTCGGTGACCAAGGAGACTGAGTTACCAGGAACGATCATGAATATTCCGAAATGGTGATATCGGTCAATGGAAAATCACCCTGCTCCTCTTGACAGCTGGCGTGTAGTAGTGCAGTGTTGCTGTATGCGGGTTGAAGAAGACTAACCAGGCATTGTTCACATCCCAGAAATGAAACTGCTTCGTCTGAATGGACGCACACCATCCCCTGTAAACCCAAAACGAGACAGACAGTGACACAGGGTAACTCGATCTGTCTGCCTCGTCCAGGTAGGTGGATAATTACCTACTCATAGAGCAGTTCAAGCAGATAGTTTGATGTCGGTTCCCATTATCAACTGAGATCAAATACCGCTCCTCAGTCTTGTACTCACATACAACATGGGTGCGAGGTGTGGAGGAGGGGACACTTGTAACCTACAAAACTGAGTCCACCTTAACAGCCATCAGAATAAAGTCAATATTATCAAACTTAATGAACGAGGTCCAAACAGGATCTATAGCAGAAAAAAGCAGTGGACATAAGTTTAGAATGTTTATGTTGTTTACACTTTATTGAAAAAAGAGAACTACTGGCATCCGTGACTTGAAAAGCCTTTGCCAACGTGTATGGGAATTAAAAAGTCAAATGTTTTTCAGTACTTTTGTATGACAAAGATTGCAAATTGCTAATCATATATTGTTAGAACTTGTATATGCGGTTATTACTCTCAAATCAAAAAACATAACAAAATAAGACAAAACAAAACAAAACTTCCAAACGTGCTTTGTAATCGTTGAGGATTTTAAGACAAAAGGTTACATAAGATAAAGTGTGCAGCAGAAAATGTAGAAAATGGAAGTACAGAAGTAGTACCAGAAATACAAGCTTTTATGCGCGCACTAAACTTATAATGGCTCAGATAACCCATGTTTAAAACATTTAAAGCGCAAAACAGTTTAGTGACACTTTGTCCAGAAGTAAATAGCTCGGATGATTTGGGGTTGAAGATGTTTCTAAGTTGTAAAACCAAAAATTTTTGGAAGGATGCGTTCAAATCTTATGCCAGTCGGAAAATCCATACTGAAGTAGATACCAGTAAAGAGATAGGAGCTGAATCCATCATTTAGATGATGGATTCGCCCGTCGTGTCGGACGGATGAGTAGGCAGGCAGGTCATCCACCGATATGGGATGTGAGAATGAAGACCAGTTCTTGAGGCAAAAAGTCGACCACAGACGCTCCATGGAATGGAGTCCTGCAAGGGTTGGCCACGTTTTCATCAAACCAATCTCTATGTTTGTGTTCAACAAAGCCCAAGGTGCCAGTTGCAGCGTTGTACAGGGATTCTTGGAAGGTTTCCCATTTCTCGCCTTCAGGGCAAGCTGGATGTTCATCTTGCTCCTGATCAGGTGGTGATCGGACCAGCAGTAAGCTCCCTTCATGCAGCGTGTAAATGAAAACATCACGTCTGTCTCTTTGGTAAACAATAACATAGTCAAAGCGTTGTTTGGAACGGGGATGTATCCACGTGGTGTTTTAACTCGTCTGCCTGCTAGAAGATGGTGTTGGTGATGGAGGGTTCACGTTGGTGCACACACTTATGACATCTGCAGACCATTGGAGTTGCATTTTCCACTCCCGTGGCATCCAAGAACATTGGGTCAAGTGGGAGTAGTTCCATCCTACACGAGCGTTTTAAAGTTCCCAACGATGATGAGTTTGCCATTGTGGTTGGCCTAGAGTTGGCACGGTCCAGTTTCTCATAAAAGGCTTCTTTGATGCCATCCGGATTCGACATTGTTTGAGCATAGGCGCTGATGATGATGATGGTAAAGCGGTCCTTTGTAAGCCTGAGCCACAACATCATTAAGCGATCATTAATGCCACATGTTATGCTAATCAACTTCCGGGCAAGTTTCGTGCGGATGACAAATCCAACAGCAGAAGTTCCTGGGGATTTATCTTGTATATGACACTTTTGAGATTAGCTATGACTGGGTTTCAAAGCATGGATAGCTAAAGGGGTGTTTCATGTTAGGGAAATGTTGGATGTAAACGTTCTTTTTCTTTTTCCCCCTCAGTCATGACACTCTTTCTTTAAAAAAATGGCCTAGAATGAATTACCTATGAGTGTATTCAAGCAATAAAAGACTGTACTAGAATGACAAATAGTACGAAATAAAAATGAAGGATGAATACAGCAAAGCACCACATGTTATAACAATTGCAATTAGAGGGGTCAGGAACCTATTACAACGTACTCTTGAATAAAGTGGGACTTTTAACATCATGTTTTCACTACGAAAGGTAAAACACGGGGGAAGAATACCATAGATAAAACACACATGGTTTCAGTTGGAAATATGTCACAGTATTTCACGTTCGAATGTCATATAGGGAGAGACTAGGCTTAATTAAAGACAGTCAGTGCATCGATTGAAAACAATCAATGCAACTTGTGCAACATAAAAAGAGACTCATTAGATCATTACATGTGGTGTTGTACTTATTCTTGATGACTTTAGAAGGGATTACGCAAGAGTTTATTTGACGTTGAACTAGTTCTGTTTGGAATTGGCGACACTATCAAAAACAGACAAAAACTTTGATGATACAGTTATGGTCAAGTTGTTGAATATTATGCGCGAGACCATCCGAAAGTGCAACACAGCCATCTCAGTCGGGGGCAGGCCCATATGTAATATGCGCTTTGGTGACGACATTGATCTACTCGGCGGAAAGCAGCAACGAACTCCAAGGCCTAACTAGCAGGCTAGAAGACCGAGCCATTGCCTTTGGGAAGGAAGTCAGCGCAGAAAAAAAGCAGGGTGAGGGTGAACAGCAGCAATGAAGACCAGACCATAAACATCACAATGAACGGAAGAGGTGAAAGCGTTCAAATGCTCTTTTTTTTTTTTTCTTCATTTCTAATGAAATATGAACAAGTGTCAACGCTTTTGCTGAGCACGTAGCATCTTCAGAAAACGGAGTTCCTGTGCTTTGCGTCGCTTTTCTCCAGTATGATGTTCAAAGTGTAGAGGAACGGGTTGAGTGCTGAGTTGAGTGGCAACACAAAAATGGCCATTCCCACGTTTACCTCCCCTGGAATGACGACACCACTGGCAGCCAGAACCCCGCACAAGCCAATAGGAAACCAGCACAGAAAAAATCAGATACGGCAACAGAGAGGAGGCGCATGGCTATAGCTGCTTCCTTAGACTGCACAGTATTAGTTCCTATATCTTGAGTCTTTGTTAGCTGATTAAACGCAGTGGTACTCCTCACTGACCAGTAAATAAGAAAACTGGCCCCCACCAATGGTAAGAAAGAGAATTAAGTTGCAGACAATCATGATACTGAAAGAATAATCATGACCAGGAAAGTCTGCTCTGGTGACGGGCAATGGGATACAAATACCTGTCTGGTGGAAAAAAACTCCCAGTGTGAGGTTGCAGGAAGCAGAGGCACAGTCGCCAGTATAAGCCCCAGAGTCCAGGTGATGACACAGGCGAACTGAGCTGATGTGGCTCCCAACCGTGCTTGACTGAAAGGAAAGTGGAGCACAAGGAAACGATCCAAAGTGATGACACAGATTAGTAATGCTGACACTTCTGATGATAACAAAGATAAGAACCCTGCAATGCTACAAGCTGAGCTTTTTTTCAAAACAATGTCATTCCAAATGTACCTGCCAGCATAGGTCATGTCTGCCACGCCATAAAGACTAAATACACTCCCATTAGAAAGTCCGAAGCACATAAATGGAGAACAAAACACAACAAAACCAGTCTTGGTGCTTTCTGACAAAAAGCACATACGATAGATAAAACCACCTGAATTTCCCAGAATTGAAAAATATAGTAAACATTACAAGAGCAAAAAACGGTAAGAAAAGTATTTTAACAGGTCATCACAAGACGAAAGTTCATCATGCGGTGCCAAGCATTTACCACGAAAATCGTCTGGTAAAATGACAGAACAACACAACTTAAAAGTTGTCTGCAAAAATATGCTCAATGTGTCTCATGTGTTTTAAAAAATCTGGAGTGAAATCATGTATAGGACAACCCTGTAGATTAAATACCGAAAAGTTTATGAAACACACCTTGTCCCTGCAGTACCTTATTCCACTCCTTGACAAATCTAGAGTTTGTAAATTCGGTATAAGAACTGAAAAGGAAGTTATGTTCAGATAATTTGCTTGTGTGTTTGATATATTGAAAATCACCAATGACGGGTGTATAGAATTGTTTTGGACACAGACTACACCGGCAGACATAGGGTTCCCTGCCATATTCAAGAATTGGAGTTGTGGCATTCTGTATAATAGGCAAAATCCACAGAATGAAGACAATTTTCACTAAGATCCAAACTGTGAAGGTTGGGTAAAAATAACCATGTGTTAAGTTCCTTAGTCCACATGCCTGTACACCCAGATAGATCAGCCATACTGTTATGAGTGGTGTCACTAACACGTATTCCACTCCTAGAGGCTTCAAGGTAGCGTAGCTGTGGGAAAGAGCTGACAGAAAAGTGTGACTGCAGATGAAGGCTAAAGCGTGACAGACACACGACTCAGGACAAATGTTGTTGCACACCATTTCATCATCATGTTGTGGACATTGTGGCAGACCATCACATAGGTGATCCACGTGCACACAGATTGTTTTTCTGATCGTCACGGCACCGATAAAACCTGGACACGTCCTGTAATTTTGACAGTCAGCTTCGTCCTCATGATCCGGGACAGTCAGACATGTCATTACACCTGACATAGACAGGCAGACAATAGCCATCGTTGTGACACTGAAAATGAGTGTCTGGACATTGCAAGCTATTGTCATGTAGAGATGTAATGGTGAACCCACCAGGTTTGTCGAAATTGA
>JADBJO010006711.1:35000-43309 GCA_016801955.1 Conus betulinus | reverse complement strand
GGTCACACTGTGAATGTGGCTTTGCTTTGATCAGAATGGATGCTATGAGAATATCAAAATTGACAGGGTAAGAAAGAGGTGATTAAAACAAACACTTTGACATCAGATCAAATGTCTTGAAAGACCTATTTCTTTTGGTGAAAAGGACAGAGGGTCTGTTGGAAGAGAAATTTAGGAAAGGGGGAAGAGCATGAAACCTGTCCTCGTCCACAGTCCAGCGCGTCTGCCTTGCAGGGGGGATGTTGACAGAAGTCTTCATCGCGTCCATACATACAATCCCGTCGAAAAATCACACACCAGACTGTAAGGCACGAACTCCCCTGATCTATCACAGTAAAAGTAGGGCTGTGTTTGGCCCCTGGGGCATACTGCAAGTCGCCCTGTACCATGTCTCAGTGTTCTCCAGCCCCCTGCACTGACTTTTCACATCACAGGCCAGTAGTTGGTGAGTCAGGTGCTGCATGGGACATATTTCCAGATGAACACTTGACGAGATCGTGCTGCTCAGGTCAGGTAAAGCGACTGGGGTGCTGTTGTGGAGACGATCTGAAAAGCGTGGGAATTCGCACAGAAATCCATCTTTCAAAGTATTACAGAGATTCATAAAGAAGCTGTTTTCAGAAGAACGCCAATTATTACATTCTGACATGTCCTCTGGAAATTGAACCCAATTATGGTTTTGATGATGTGAGGCAGAAAGAACACCACAACACCACTGTTCCAGCGTAGAGTGGCGGTATACCTGAACAAATGCCATTGAACCAAAATGTGACAGGATAAAATCTCTCTCTCTCTCTCTCTCTCTCTCTCTCTCTCTCTCTCTCTCTCACACACACACACACACACACACACACACACACACGTGTTAACAAGATAAAATTGATTTTTTTTAATTCTCCTGGCCATGACAACATGATTTATTTTAAGTACGACAAGAGAGCTCACACGAGAGTTGCATGACCAGTACTCGCAACATTGTTCAGCTGCTCAACCACTTCTATGTAGACCCTATCAGATCTGATAGCTAGGGGGTATATAACGTTTTTATCGCGTCGATCCCAGATACCATTTATTGTAGTCCCTGAAAAATCGATGCACGCCAATGTAACTTGTCTATTGAAAAAAAAAAAAAATCAGTGCTACGAGGAAGCACATGCAGAGGTGCCATGGCTGACGCATGGAGCATCTGTGCAATGTGTCAAATGATAATCTTTCAACAACGGGAAATACGCTGTCAGCTGTTTCATGACATGACCGGGTACACAGTCTCTTTGCTTCCAGGAACCAAGATCACGATGCTAGAGAACAGCAAAAGGAGGAGGAACAACAGCATGATAATCCCCACTGCTCATTATCCCCCGTCCACCCATTCCCTGCATGATGTCCCCTTCCCCCTGTGTCAATATTCCCAGTCTCATGTCTACACTGCTTGATATATCCCCTTGCACGATAGATACTTTAAGTGGCATATTTCTATAGTGGATTAAAAACAAACAGACAAACAAACAAACAAACAAACAAACAAAAAGGGAGGGAAGGAGCATCTTTCTGGTACAAGTCCTGGAAAAGTGTTTCTTTCTTTTCTTTTTTTTTTTTTCTGGGACTTTAAAAGATATTTGAAAGTCACTCAGGAATAACGCTCCTTAGGCTTGTTCACTTGAAAGTGCTTGTACCTCTGAGTGACAGAATTAGAGATAAGTTCAAACATTCAATAGTATATGAACAATAAAGAACTGACACAAATTAAGAGTACAATTACTCATCACCTTTAATGCTTATACAGAGGTAAAATATACTAATCGATTTCTGTGAAAATCAGTATCATAAAAAGAAGGGGAATTCCTAGATGAGTTGAGATTGAGTCCACATGGAATATCAACATTAACTGACGTTGGAGGGGAGTGTGGATCTCTCTCCAGTTGCTGGTGACTGGTCCACCTTCTCTTTAGGCAGGCTGATCTGCTTGAATTGTTGTTCCCACCGGGGCAATAGCAAGCAGATCCAGGACAGGGATATAATCTCAGGATCAGCTCGCCAAACAGAATCTGTTTTGTAGTTAAGTAGCTGAGAGTTTGGCTGGTCAAGTTCTCACACTTGCCCTCTGGCTTTCTGTAATGTGTGAGATCTCAGCTGACAAAAGATTAGAGTAGCATGAATATGCCTGCCATAATTATCAGCCTCCACTTTAGAAGGCACACAACTCTGCCATGTTTTCTAACATATCAAAGTGAAGTAATTTAGAATACACTTAGCCCAGGTACACATGTTGATTAAACTTAGTGTCACCTACTATAAAGGATTAAGATAATCAAGAGTATTCGTAAATCGACGTATCTTTTATCCAGTATAGGCATACTGTATTTTAGTCAGAAGATATCTTCAATGATCTTCTCAACAGATATTCTGTAATACTAACAAAAAGTCATATTGTTACCACAGAATGTCAGTCAAGAATCTTAACAGTTTTTTTACCAAGTTGTGACAAACAAACTGTTATGATAGAATACTCATTCATCCTCTTGATAGATGGCACCAAGTATTGACGTAACCTGATACTTTTAAAAATATATGGCATGCATACAATCAACACGTACTCTCAGGACTTGGAAAATTTCAACTAACAGTTTTTCTGGGTTGATGAGTGAATCCTTATACACGATCTCAAAGTAGGGGAGATGGGCATTCCCCTATCTAATATGCACCTACGTTCTTGCTTGGTTCTATGGTGGTGATCAGTTTACACCCTTTAGTAGCGCAGTAAATTCAAGAGACCAATTGGTCTCCTCATTTCCGTGTGCTACGCTACACCTTTAGTCCCTGATGTCTGTGTGATTGACAAGCTGTCAGAGAAGCATGACAGTCAATACTATCGCTATAGCAAAGAAGGGAGGGGGGTGGTAGAAAGGAGGGCGGGGGGGGGGGGGGGGGGGGGGGGGGTAAAGATTCTCCACTACCTGCATTGTGAGGATTTGTGTAGAAGATTAGCAAAACATTACTTTTAAAATTTGGCGGCAGGTTTAGCCTGTATGCTAATAACGAGTAGCCTAGTCGCCACTGTGAGACACATGACAACATTGACTGATTGAGTAGGGAAGGAAGGAAAGGGATATGGGTACGGCGGAAGGGGGGGGGGGGGGGGGGGGGGGGCAGAGGCAATGTTTTCTCTAAACTAGAGGAGAGTCGTCACACAGCCCTTGTCTTAACTACTAGCAATTCCTGCACAACTAGATAGGCAAGGCAGGAGGGGAAAGCTGACAGTGGGTGACCTCTCTGTACTCACGTCACATGTCGCTGTTTCATCCACTGAATCCCGGGGTAGGTGACCTTCAAAGGAAACACCTGGCAGACTGCAGGGAGTGTAAGAGGGGAGGAGGGGGCGAGGGCAGAGACTGAACATTGACGTAACTTGGTAATCTTAATTACTGTTTGGAAGAGGGAGAGAGAGAGGGAGAGAGAGAGAGAGAGAGAGAGAGAGACTGGGGGAGAGAAAGAGAGAAAGAGAGAGAGAGAGAGAGAGAGAGAGAGAGAGAGAGAGAGAGACTGGGGGAGGAAAAACAAAAGGAAGGGGGTGGGGTTGTAGAGGATGGTGTGACTGGCAATTTTCACGTTACAGGCTCACGACCAGTGCACAAAAATGCAGAACTTGTGTTCCCCATTAACAAGGGAACCTTGAAAACTGTTGGCAGATTCATAGCACGCCACAGCACTGTCCAGCTCTGTGGACATTGATGACTTTGATTTCCAACACTAATTCAGCTTTGAGGCAACAACAAACTGTTTGGAAGAGAAAAGGAATCAACCCTGCCATAAAACCTGAGGTGTGAACTTCAGTGTACAGCCAACGTTGGTGTGTGCTTGTGAATCCTGGGCAAGCTATGAGTGCTAGGCCAAACATTTTACCCTATCCACATGAACTGCCTGAAAATGCCGCTGAAGAACACTTGAAGAGACAGTTCCAGACACAGTCACTCCTGAGCTGATCTGCCAACCATCCTCATTCTTCTGAGAAGAACATCTTCCTATCTGACGCCCTCTCTCTCCTGCAGGCATTTCAGGTCACTAAACTCTCAAGCCTCCCTGAAGCACTGCAAAAAGTTGCTACTAATAGAAGATTGGTGATCCAGTGGATTTCAGCCCACTGCGGGATACCAGGCAACCAGTTGGCTGATCACCTGGTGAGGGAGGGTGCTCAAGGGAAGCAGTCTGACAACAGCGTCCAGCGAGATGCGAAGCATCATCCAGACTATTACAACGCCCAGGACACCCATGGATGATTATCATCTGTAGTCCAGAGAGCAAAAAAGTTTCCTGGTGAGGCTCCACACCAGGCACATCAGACTTAACAGTCACTTGTGCCGAAAGCTCAAAGTGGTGCCTTCTCCAGTCTGTCCTTGTGGGCAGGAAGAACAGACAGTGGAGCTTGTGCTAAAAAAAAATGCCCATTACATGAACATCCAAGGAGAGAGGTGTGGCCAACAGAGACAATTCTAATGATAAAGCTCTACGGCAATCTAAAAGAGCTGGACAAAATGACACTATTTGTCCCAAGGGCCGGACTGACCGTGTAGACAAAGACCATGTTCACAAAGAAGAACTAGAAGAGCATAACTCAGATGGGCAGATCACCTTCCTCAAATGCCTGACATGTGTCTTCCTCAGATGCTTCTCTGCAGTGAACTGGCAGAAGGTATGTCAACAGGACAGCCAGAATGAAAACCCTTCAAGGACACACTCCAGGCCTCAATGACCTTGACGCCAATGACGCGATGGAGATGTATCAACAGAGGCGCCACTTGTCATGAGCAGTATGACACAGCAGAAGTCGAGAGGAAGTGTGAGCTTCGGAAGTCCACCACCTCCCCAACTTCAGTGCCGGCAGATCACACTTCCGTCACTTGCTCTCAGTGTTCCTATTGGACTGATCAGATGCAGTGGAAGATGGCACACCAAATTATCTTCAATATAATAAATCTTGTCAATTTCAACTAGGATGCACGACGAAAAGCAACATTGTGTCGATGGCAGTCTCTCATACCCATCCCCACCCTTCCCTATCCTCTAACTGTTGTTTTTTTTACTACTACCTCCCATAGCACCGCATATCAGTACAACATAGCCATGTGATGCTACTGAAACATATAACAATAAAAAAAAATAAGTGCCAGCTCTCATTTTGACGTCCCTTTTGTTCTTGTAATTATTAGACCTAAAACCAATTAACAGTTACCCAAACCCGGTAACAAACATTAACCAGACAGATCTCAATGGTTGCATAACAGCAAACAGCCCACTGCTTAACAAAACCGAGTTCAGCGGCACGTGCGAAAAGCATGAAAAATCTGTAATCTGAGTGGCTGTGGTAGCAAATGTGATAGAAAAAAAAAAAAGGAGCGAAGTGTCCATGTTGATTCATGATACACCTGCGAGGCACATCTAAGATGAACATATTTCAGCCGTCTTTAGCTATGAATCCGTAGACGGGATAACCTTTTCAAGCCAGTTTAAAAAAGCATGGCACATAGGCAAAGACTGGACACGGCAGATCGTGGACGTGCATTAGTATTGCGGGCCACGAGGTTACAAATCGTTTCGACGTGTCTCACTGCATCATCCAACGTATCTTAGAGAGGAGGTTCCAGGTCACTGGAAGTGTACAGGATAGACCACGATGAGGTCGTCCTCGGCCTACCAACAGACAGGATGACCGATTCTTCATGCTGTCCGCCCTACGCAACCAGGCCGTCACCTCATCCACCCTGAGGTGTGGGCTCATACAGGCTTCAAATCCAATGTAAGCAGAAGGGCAGTTTGAAACCGTTTTCCACAAAATCTCGCTGTCCTCCCAGAGACCAGCAGTCCAAGTACCCCTAACTCCAGGTCACTGCAGTGTCCCTGCAGACTGGTGTCGTCAGCACGTTCGCTAGAGGAGATAGCAGTGGTCTCAGGTTCGGTTTTCTGATGAGTCCCACTTCTACTTGGCCTTCAACTACAGCAGGATCTGAGTGTGGTGAAGGGCGAAAGAACGTGTTCTTGATGCCACAGTTCGTGAGGTGGATCGCTACGGAGGGAGTTCCGTAATGGTCTGGGGTGGCTTCAGTCGTCAAGACAGAACTCCCCTTTACGTCATTCAGGGGTACGGTACCGCGATGGGATTGTGCGCCTTCTGATCCAGCCCGCCCTTCAGGCCAAGGTTAATGCTGCTGTTCTGCAAGACGACATTGCCTAGCCACAGCGAGCCCGTGTCGTGGACAATTATCTACAGCAAGAGGGGGTCATCAGGATGCAGTGGACTGCTCGTTCACCCGTTCGTTCTGGCTCCAATTGTGCACCTCTGGGATGTCCTTGGCTGGAGGGTAGCCAACAACCACCCCCCCCCTCCTGTTGACGTGGCCCAGCTCAGTCTTTTCCTTTAGCAGGAGGAGTGGCAGGCCATACCGCAGGACACTCTACAGACCCTGGTGGACTCAATGTGTCGACGCTGCGCTGAATGCCTGGCAGCAAACGGTGGCCACACGCGGTACTGAGTGATTCAGTTTTCACCGGTGGCTTCTGTGACTTTGTTGAGGAAGGTGACTGGACATTGAAGATCACTGCTGGCGTCCGATTCGTTGATTTCCTTCAATGTTAAAATGAATTTGGTCCTGAATAAATGTTGATCATTCTGAGACATTTTACTTGAACCTAGTGTACTGGTGTGGTATGGAGCGTTGGATATTGAAATTTATCGTACTTAACAGTACTAATAGCACCTGGCTCTATGAATAAATCGCACTATGATCACGTAGCCCATGACCACGTAGGGTAGGAACACATAGTGTTATTAACATGTAGCATTACATAGCGCCAATGAACAGTGTGCCACATAGCGCGAATGAATGACGTGTAGCGCTGATAACACCTAACACAACTAGTAATTAGCCCTTATGACACATGGCGCTAATGACACATACCACTGATGACACATGACACTAATAGCCCATGGCTCTAATGATGTGTGTTGTTCATTGTACATAGCGCTAATATCATTTGACGCTTGTGACACGTTTCACAAGTCACACACACACACACACACACACACACAACACACACACACACACACACACACACGCACGCACGCACGCACGCACGCACGCACACACGCACATCACACTCAGAGAGAGAGAGAGAGACACAGAGAGAGCTCAGAGAGAGAGAGAGAGAGAGAGAGAGAGAGAGAGAGAGAGGAGAGAGAGAGAGAGAGAGAGAGAGAGAGAGAGAGAGAGAGAGAGAAGAATGAATGAAATGAATGATGATTATTCATATATATATATATATATATATATATATATATATATATATATATAGAGAGAGAGAGAGAGAGAGAGAGAGAGAGAGAGAGAGAGAGAGAGATCATGTTCAAAGTGAATAAGTTATTTCCATTAAAAACAGGTGCTTGATTTGGTTTTAACTTCATAGCAAAATTCAGACGTTGTGATGTCTGCTTTTCAGTTTCAAATAAACATCTGCAAGAACGGGCAAATTCGATGTCAACAAAGAAATTGGATCCTTCATTTATGTGCACTTAATTGCCACAGACTGGATAAATTCATTACACGTATCTTCAAGTTGGGAACTCCTGGTTTTGTAGACAGCGCGAGTGGTGGTAGCGGCGTGGTAGCAGTGTGTGTGTGTGTGTGTGTGTGTTATAATTTAAAAGGGAGACAAGAGAGGGGGGGAACTTTTGTGAAACACGTCATAGCAATAATGACGCGTTACAAGCCTCCTTTTATCTATCGCTTTTAGATCTTTGTATTTTCGGTCAGTGTATTGCTATATTTGATTTGTTTAAACGTTTGGAAAGTGAATGTATGCCTGATGTTCAGTATTGGTTTTGGATCGATTGATAATGCAAATGGAATATTCAAGATTATGTTAGAATGTTCACCAGGTTTCCGTAAGTTGCTAGTGCTTTGCCGAAAGTTCGAGAACATTCTTTCAGTATCATAAAAAAAGAATGAGAGCTGTGCGACCGAGAGAGAGACACACACGAGAGAGAGAGAGAGAGAGAGAGAGAGAGAGAGAGAGAGAAATGAGATTGTTTGAAGAGTTCTAGTCTAGAAGTGTTCGAGTCCTCATTGAGTTTGAGTCTAGTCGACGAGAAGCTGCCATTAGTAGAATATTCGCTGCTGCATGAATAATCGAGTTTCTGTATGACTTATTGAACCTGGAGGTCAGTGGATTTTTTTTTGTTCCTATGTTCTTCAACGTTTGTCAATAAAAGGATCCTCTTCGTTTCAATACCGCCTGGTGTATTTTGTCGTCTGCAAGTC
>JADBJO010006711.1:17500-25000 GCA_016801955.1 Conus betulinus | reverse complement strand
TCTGGCTGTTGCTAGTTTGCGTTTATCATCAAGTGACGAGAGATTAGCTTCTTTATATGTTTTAAAAGTATTAGAATGCACTGGAGCACTAAGGGCTACTTTAATAGCTTTACTGTCTATACTTTGTAACCGCTTAAGTAATGTTTGAGAAGCTGAAAAAAAATACTTCCTGTCCGAAAGTCAATTTTGAACGAACCAGACTATTATAAAGATGTACAAGAGTTTGGGCATCTTGACCCCATGATTGTGCACTGATTACTTTTTGGTAATGATAACCTTTGTCTGGCATTGTTATAAGATATTCAATATGGAATCTCCAGTTTGATTTAGGAGTGAAATGAACACCTAAAAATTTAACTTCTTGGAATGTTGAAGAGTTTTATTTTCTAGCACAAGTTGAGGCAAAACTTTTGGATTTTTACCATTGTTGAATAAATTATTAATGTGTCTTTTCTCCTGATAGTTCTAGTCCATTTTTCGTTCATATATTTATTCAGTTTGTCAATTTCAATTTGATATAGTTTTTGTATGTATAAAATGGTTCTCTTTTTTGTCTCTTTTTTAATGTTTGTATTCATCCACATTGCAATATCATCGGCATATTGCACTACATGCATACTTTTAGATAGTATTTTAGGAAGATCGTGAATGAGAATTGTAAATAGAATAGGTGCAATAATGGAGCCCTGAGGGATGCCAATGTCAATATCTTTAAATGAAGAGTAACATTTACCAACCTAGTACAATCTGATCTCTCAGATAAGAAATATTTTATGAACTGATACATTGCGCCATTAATCCCAATATTGTTCTTGTCGCCCCCTTAGTAGTACCCTTCTACGGGACCTCCTGAGGCTTCTCTTCCTCCTTCTCCCCGTAGCACTTCTCTCGGTATCTCTCCTGTAGGGCCCTCATACGGGTCCTCTCTTTTCGGCTCTTCTTTCTTTCTCCTCCCCACCCCCTTCCCCTCCTTCCCGTCCTCACCCCCCCCCCCCCCCCACTCCAGGTTGTTGTCGTTGTTGTTGTTGTTGTTGTTGTTGTTGTTTGTCATTGGGAGTGTTGTTAGCGCCTCTGTTCATGACCTCATATCTATCTTTTGCGTTAATGCTCTTATTTTTGCCTTTTTCTGTTGCGCCACCATAGCACCAGCTACCTCCCTATTCTTTACCCAAATGTTTTAATGTATGCCTTGTTTGTACATTTGCTCATTTACTCTCCATTGTACCCCCCCCCCCCCCCCCCCCCAGCTTTTAATTTCTTTTTTATTTTTTTTTTTTTCATTAGGTACGTGTGTGCTTGTGCGATTGTGTGTGTGTGCGTATTGGCGTGTGTATGTGTGTGTGTGTGTGTGTTGTGTGTGTGTGTGTATGTGTGTGTGTGTGTGTGGTTGTGCCTGCGCGCAAGAATTTTTTTTGTTGGGCGCGTGGGGGTGCCCCTGGGGGGGGGGGGGGGGGGGGGTGGAGCCCTGCAGCTCCTAGCTGCGTCTGGCTAGGGTTTTTTTTTTTCTTGGGGTTTTCCCGTTTTCCCTCTCACCCCTTGGTGCTTGGGTAGGGCAACCTACCCTAGGGTCAGACTTGGGTCGGGAGCTTTAGGCGGCTGACCCCCTTCCCCCCGTCCCCCCTTGTCATTTACGATGCTTTTTGGTGCATATTGTATTTCATTTATTGTGTTCTTCTTGTTCATTTCTTCATATGCAACACACCCACTACACAATCACACACCCCTCCCCCCTCACTCTCCTTCCCCTCCCTGTCCTCTCTCTCTCTCTCTCTCTCTCTCTCTCTCTCTCTCTCTCTCTCTCTCTCTCTCACTCTTCCTCTACTTTCATTCTCTCTCTCCCTCTCTCTCTCTCTCTCTCTCTCTCTCTCTCTCTCTCTCTCTCTCTCTCTCTCTCTCTCTCTCTCTCTCCTTTTCCTCCTCCTCGCGCTTCACTCTACCCTCTTCCTCGTGCTCTTCCTCGAACACTACTCACCCTCTCTCCCACTGCCCCTCTTTCAACTTCATTCACCACTTTGGCTTCACAAGGGGAGTATTGTGCATATTAATGTCTGTACTGTTTTCATTGTTTTGTCGCTGAGGAAGGCTATTGCCGAAAAATTTCTTGTCTTGTTTTTGTGCCGTGCATTAAAGTGCGTTACTTCACACTTTGTTTTGTGTGCTCTTTCTGCTTTTTCGTCGTGTTTCGGTAACGCTGCAGTTTGTTTCATTTGCCTTTGTACTTTTTCCTTCACTGCACTTTGTGTTTGTCTCGTTTTCCTTTTTGTATTTGTCATCATGCTCAACTACTCCTCCTCCCCCTTCTCTCTACCTCTACCTTCTCCTCTTCCTCTACCTTCTCCTCCACTTCTCCTCTACCTTCTCCTCTTCCTCTACCTTCTCCTCTTCCTTACATGTCTGCCTCAACTACTTTCTCAAGCCTGTCTTTCCTTCCCATTTCTTTTGTTCTCTCTTACACTAAAGCCACTTTCTCTTGCACTAGAACTTCCAGCCACCTGTCTTTTCTCCGACACTGTCTTCACCATCGTGTTATTCCTGTAGGGTTTAAACTTTCACATTCTCCCTCTGACCTTAACAGCAAGTTCCTGTGTTCTAAGACTAACAAAATTTTACAAGCAAGCTGCAAGCTTTCAACTCATGAAGACCCACATTCAAGCTCTCTGCACCAAACTCCATCGCACCCAGCACACACTATTTGTTACTGACAAAGCACTCACACGCACACTCAATCCCTCTTCTGTCCTGTATCTCAAAATGACAGTCATCAACCTCAATGCACTACTCTACCATCACCTACATAAAAAAAAAAAAAAACTGAATAAAATCCTGAAATTTTCCACTGCTAACCACCCTGTTAAGGTTTCCATTCCAGTTCTTCCATGGCTGCCTTCATGCGCACCAGTCCTGTTCCTGTCTCTGCCACCCCTTCACCCCCTGGACGCCTGCTGCTGCCCCCTGGGGATCTTCGACTGACACCCTCACCACCCCGTCCCGCTCTGATGATGCTCCTCCTGTGGCTGCCTCCATGCATACCAGTCCTGTTCCTGCCTCTGCCACCTCTTCACCCCCTGGACGTCTGCAGCCCCCTGGATTTCCGACTGACACCCTCACCACCTCGCCTCTTTCGACTGACAACACACTTGATAAACTGGTACAGCGCATACCTTCTACTCTTCAACTGTCTGCCTCTGAAGAATCCGTACTCTCTAGGGGTCTCAAATTCATCCCTAGGAAGCCTTCCATCCACAAGTATGACATTATCCATGACTGCGAACGCTTCTTTCGTTCCTTGAGATGGATGGCCGTGCTTGGTCACCCTCCTAAACGTACCTTCCACCCTGACGATGATGTATTTCACAAACTTTTCCACACCCCTGTCTACCGAGAAACACCCCGTGGGAACAATGAAGTTGAATGCTACATCAAAACTTGCCTCTCTGAATTACGTAAACTTAAATTCTCCCCCAGCACGATTTCCAACCTTACCCCCGCAGAAATTCAAGCTCTGGAGTCCCTTCGCAAGAGGGATGACATTGTCATCAAACCAGCTGACAAAGGGGGTGCTGTGGTGGTGTGGGACAGGAACCTGTATATAGCAGAAGCTCTCAGGCAACTCAATGATCCCACTAGCTACCAGAAACTGGAACAGTCCACCCTCCAAGTAGACCAGAAAAACTATTGCCAAAACTATCAAGGGCCTTGTCAAAAAAAAAAAGGCCACTTACCTCCTACAGCTAAAAACTGTTGATCAAAGCCAAGACCAGAGAGTCCATTTTCTACTTCTGCCTAAAATTCACAAGGCCAACACCCCTGGTAGACCCATCGTCTCAGCCTGCAGTTGCCCCACAGAAAATATTTCCGAATACCTTGACTCCATCTTCCAACCCCTCGTTCAAGATCTGCCTACATTCATCAAGGACACTACTCATGCTCTCTGTCTCATCAATGACCTCCACCTTAATCCGAAGTTCCAGCCCAAAATCTATTCACTCTCGACGTGACATCTCTGTATACCAGTATTCCCCATACAGATGGACTGCAAGCCCTGTCATTTTTTCTCAACCAAAGAAAAAGACCCTTTCCCTGCAACCACCACTCTGATTCGCCTTGCAGAACTTGTCCTAACCAACAACACTTTTACCTTCCTTGGCGACACCTTCAAGCAAATCAGTGGTGTCGCCATGGGCACCAAATGGGCCCCAGCTACGCATGCCTTTTCATGGGATACTTCGAACACAATTTCCTGCAAAAATACCATGGTCCTATCCCTGAATTTTATAAACGCTACATCGATGACGGACTTGGTGCAACCTCCATGCCCATCAGTGATCTCCATGTCTTCATCACAGCAGTCCCAGAACTTTTCATCCTACTATCAAGTTCACCCACGAAATATCTGAAAAGTGCATCACTTTCCTCGACATGAGTCTCTCCATCACCGATAGTGGACTCTCCACGTCCATCCACTATAAACCTACGGACTCACACTCTTATCTCGACTACAGATCGTCACATAATCCCAGTACCAAAACCAGCATACCCTACTCTCAGTTCTTGAGACTCCGCAGACTCTGCTCTGAGAACTCTGTCTTTGATGTAAAAGCCCTAGAAATGAAACAGTTCTTCCTCGAACGCCACTATCCTGAAGACATCATTGATCGTGCTCTCCAGAAAGTCCAGCTCATCACCCGCCCACAAGCTCTGGAACCGAAACCCCAGGAATCAACCAGAGACAGACCTGTTGTCAGCCTGCTCTACCACCCTTCTGTCCACCAGGTGCGCAAAATTCTCCAAACCAACTGGAACATCCTTCAGTCTTGTGCTCACTCGGCTAAAATTTTTTTCCCAGCCCCCTCTAGTTGCCTACAAAACGGGACAAGAATATCCGTGACATGCTTGTGCGTTCCAGTCTCCAGCCTCTTCATCTGTACTGCCATTGAAGTGAAAGGACCCAGTTCACGCATGACTGTCTCCAAATTCTTCAACTGCCAAAAACACCTAACTTGATCTACATCATCCACTGCACCGTTTGCTCTAAACTTTACATTGGTGAGACCGGACGCTCTCTGACTGTCAGATTCATGAAACGTTGAACGCCATCTTCCTTGCGCTGAACTCAGAAGCAATCTGAAGCGATCAAAGCTAAGTGCATTTTCGTTATTTTGTTCGTCTTTGTTTCACCTGAAGAAGACCTCACAGGTCGAAATGCGTTGCGTGTTGTCTTGTGACTCGTTTGTCCACGTTTCTCTGGGCGGTTCGCTGACATTTATTTAAGATTTGTTTAGATTTCGGCCTGCAGTCGTTTCACTTTGCAACTAGATGTTTTTCAGCAGGACAACGCAAGGTCGCACACTGCCCGTGCTACACAGAACTTCCTGAGGCAGAACAACATCAATCTGCTTCCTCACCCAGCCCGTTCTCCCGACCTTAGCCCAATAGAGCATTTCTGGGATGCCCTTCAGAGGCAGTTGAACCAGCTCAACCCCAGACCCCAGACAGCAGCTCAGCTTTCTGTCGCTGTGGGCCAGTGATGGTGACAAGTCCCCCAGATGCAGACCAACACTCTGGTGCGCTCGATGTACCGCAGGTGCACAGCTGTGATCAATGCTCGAGGTGGTCACACCAGATACTGACATTCTGCTGTTAACACAGGGTCAAGATCAAGCTCATGTGACCTTATTTTCTACCAGAATGAACTTTGAAAGGACCCTTTTGCGGTGTTTGATTGCTTTTTTCGCACTTTCTATTCCCACTTCAAAGGAATCGTTGGCCAAATTAAAACAAAATTTCCATGCAGTTTGTTTTCGCGTTTTTGTGTGTGTGTGTGTGTGTGTGTGTGTGTGTGTGTGTGTGTGTGTGTGTGTGTGTGTGTGTTTTTATGCCTCTGAGTATATTATCTGGCATTTCCGTGTTTTGACTACATATTTAATTCCATGTGTTAAACTAATCGCAAAGTAAAATCTATCGCAAAAAAAGAGAGACCTAAACTGTGTTCTCTCCAGAGTAGGGTGCATTTACGATTTGATTAACAAACAAATGGGGAGATATAAAACTATCAAACAAGCAAACAAACAAACCAGTCTGGATTTTCTTTCGCCAGTTTATTTTCTTTGACGGCAGAGTCGTTAACATAACATCCGGCATTGTCAAAACACCGAATACAAACAGCATACAGACTGCAGGCCACTGAATGGTATTACACCGTCCATTCCGTTATGTAATGTATATCTTCTTCTTCTTCTTCTTCTTCTTCTTCTTCTTCTTCTTCTTCTTCTTCTTCCATGTTCCCATCATCATAATCATCATCATCATTATCATCATCATCATCATCATCATCATCACATCATCATCATCATCATCATCATCATCTTCTTCTTCTTCTCATCTTCTCATCATCATCATCATCATCATCATCATCATCACCATCATCATCATCATCATCATCATCTTCTTCTTTCTTCTTCTTCTTTCTTCTCTCATCATCATCATCATCATCATCATCATCATCATCATTCTTCTTCTTACTACTACTTCTATTTCTTCTTCTTCTTCTTCTTTTTCTCTGTTGATTTAACCAATTCCCTTCTGTCATTCTGTATTAGTACTGAACTGGAGGAAAGTATGATGGAGAGGGAAGGGGGAGGGGGGGGGGGGGGGGTGGGGGCTCTGTGACAAGAAAGGGATTAAGGACTGGTAATCTGGAACTGGCTTCATTGAAATCAGCCTGTTGTCCAGATTTTGTCCCGTATTGCTTCTCCTGTCTCTGGCCATCCTTCCTTGTGGGGCGCTATTCATGGATTATGGAGGACGCAAAGAACCCCGGGGTATTCATCACATTTTTTTCCCGTCATTCAACTCTGTCCATTTCACTTCAATCTCAAAGTCAAAGTGGATAAGTTTGCCTGTAGAAGGCATGGGAATTTAAAGGGAACTACGTTTGTTGCATGCTACTCTGCAGACCATACGTTCTCTCCAGACAGCTGTCATCCCAGGGACAGGTGCTGGTGTTTCCAGTGTGGAGTGTGGTGACTGCAGAGTGCTGACCATCTTCACAGACCGGTGCCCTCTGGCACACCGACGTTCTGATCTCGCTGAGAGAAGGGAGATTCCCATCGGAGGGTTGCGGCTAGGATGTGTGTGTGTGTGTGTGTGTGTGTGTGTGTGTGTGTGTGTGTGTGAGAGAGAGAGAGAGAGAGAGAGAGAGAGAGAGAGAGGGGGGGGGGGGTAATTTGAGGATGGCGGTGGCTATGGTAACGGTGGCCAAACTATCCTTTCTGGTTTTGTTACAGAACAGTCGACAGTAACAACACGTACACATGACGCTGTCAATATCAGCAACAGACATTAGTCGACAGCCTCCGCCATGACTGTCACACCGCCATCATCGTCACCAGCATGGGAACAACGCTTCCTTCCAGCTGAATGACCTGAACAAGTGGGCAGCTACTGCAGTGACAGATCCCACATTTCAGGGAACAAGTGTTGTTCCACAGCTACTTCAGA
>JADBJO010006711.1:10000-12500 GCA_016801955.1 Conus betulinus | reverse complement strand
ACTAACTGGAACACAGCAAGTTTCTACAGTGTGTTCTTTAGAATTAACATAAACGTGATCAATAAGTGTCTCAGTGTTTTCTGTAATGCGTGTTGGACGGTCGATTAATTGTTCTAATCTAAGCATCAGACAGCTGTTAATCCATATTTTTTTCCGGACATTGTTAATGGCATTCTTAGATCTATATTAAAATCTCCTAGGAGAACGATTTCTTTTGATTCCAGGATGGCAACGTCCATCATCAGATGAAACCTGTCACACCAATCAATTGTTTCGGATGGGTTCCTGTAAATGAATCCTACTATTATAGGTTTACAACGTTTTTAAACTGATTTCGACCCAGACTGATTCTATATTATAGCTTTCGAGGTGTAGAATTCGTTCAAAATTTAATGAGTTTGCGCAGTATAATAGCATACCTGTTGATTTAGGAGCTGTAGGATCAAGACGAATGATGTTATAATTATGCATATACATATCAGCATCTGAAACTACATGTGCTAATCTGGATTCTGCGAAGCAAACCATATGAAAGTTCGTTCCATTATTGTTTGAAACGGATGCTGTTTCATCCGTCCTGTTTCTAGCACTGTTGATATTACGGTAGCCTATTCGTGTGTGTGTGTGTGTGTGTGTGTGTGTGTGTGTGTGTGTGCGCGTGCGTGCGTGCGTGCGTGCGTGCGTGCGTGCGTGCGTGTGTGTGTGTGTGTGTGTGTGCGTGTGTGTGTGTGTGTGTGTGTGTGTGCGTGTGTGTGTGTGTTCATTGGTTTTATCTTTGAAAATGGAAACCAATTCAGTCTTTTTTTTTCGGGCATATGTCAGACAACTTGCCACACTCTTCAGTGAACAAAACATACCTCCACCACGTCATCATCCCATCATCCACCTCCACCACTCTCTCTCTCTCTCTCCTCTCTCTCTCTCTCTCTCTCTCTCTCTCTCTCTCTCTCTCTCTCTCTCTCTCTCTCTCTCTTCGCTATTTCCCTCTCAAAGTATCTTCCAGCAGGAAGCTCTCTTTTACCAGGAATAAAATACCCAAATGCTTTAAGGCTAAGAATATGGTTATTGACATGCGAGTAATTACCCTGCAGCAGCAGACAGCCATCCGATCGGCTCTTTGTGTTCTTGTCCCTAGCCATGTACTAAATACACGCACTGTTGTTTAGATTTTTTTTTTTTTTCGCTGAGAATGTTCCTTATCATTCACTAATTTTCTTGCCGTGTATTGCATGCCCGTGAATTTGACAGGACAGTTCTCGCTAAGACCATTATTATTTTTTCTCGCTATGTAATAATGCCCGTGAATTTGACAGGACAGTTCTCGCTAAGACCATTATTATTTTCTCGCTATGTAATAATGCCCGTGAATTTGACAGGACAGTTCTCGCTAAGACCATTATTATTTTCTCGCTATGTAATAATGCCCGTGAATTTGACAGGACAGTTCTCGCTAAGACCATTATTATTTTCTCGCTATGTAATAATGCCCGTGAATTTGACAGGACAGTTCTCGCTAAGACCATTATTATTTTCTCGCTATGTAATAATGCCCGTGAAATTTGACAGGACAGTTCTCGCTAAGACCATTATTATTTTCTCGCTATGTAATAATGCCCGTGAATTTAACAGGACAGTTCTCGCTAAGACCATTATTATTTTCTCGCTATGTAATAATGCCCGTGAATTTGACCAGATTGCCTTCGCTGTGAATAGTGCTGTTATTTATGTACTTTCTTCTTATTTTCCCATTATTCATTGATTGATTCATTGATTGGTGGACAGACTGAATGACTGATTGCTTTATGTATGCATATGTATATATATATATATATATATATATATATATATATATATATATATATATATATATATATATATATATACGTATGTTTGTTTGTTTGTTTGTTTTTTTCCTTTCTGCGTACGCAGGCTGCATAGATAGGCAGTGGAGTTTTGTGTGTATGACTGTTTTTTTTTGTTTTTTTTTTAATCCCGCCAATAAGACAACCATACTCCATCTTCGGGGAAACATGTTGTATGATCCCCGCCAGTGTTTTAAGTCAGAGGACAAAGTGACCTGAAGATTAAGATGAAACTCACTACAGGTCACATGACCAACCCGCCACACATCATTTCCGTTTTTATTTTCCTTTTGAATCCAGCGATTTACGTATGTACGTATGTATCTATGTAGGCCAACAACTCTTCCATCATTAAAGTAATAACCTGGCAAAGATTTGAAATATATATATACAATTGAGGTCAATAGCAGGGGATTGGCACGGGATCTGAAGAGAGGAAGGGACCTCGAAACAAATTTGTTATCCCAGCTTTTAAGATTTGCTTTTAATCATTATTTTAGCTGCTCCCACATGGTTGAGCACTTTTTCTAAAAAAAAAAAAAGCCAGAAGATATACTATATATATATATATATATATATATATATATATATATATATATATATATATATATATATATATATATATATATATATGTATG
>JADBJO010006711.1:0-2500 GCA_016801955.1 Conus betulinus | reverse complement strand
CTGCTGTTAGTAATGTACAGTCAGACAACCCTGAACTAAAAGCCACGCTTGACACGAAACAGAAAACTTTCAGATGTTCCCAACTCAAAACTCTCACTCATTGGCGTGATGCTTTAGCTCTTCGCTACCCGAATGACCCTGTCCCTGATTCTCCGTTCAATTTTATATACGGGAAGACAGGGATGAGGGCAATAAAGTTATTAAAGTACCGCTGTGTTGTGAGGAGGTTTCAAAATACAACTTAGCGAAGACATTTGTTCAGATCTACAAGCATGACACTGAAAAATGCTTTGCAATAACACTCTATTTCCTAAAAAAAAAAAAAAAAAAAAAAAAAAAAAAAAAAAAAACTAGAAAAAAGGGTGCTGGCTCATGCTTAGTCCAGGGTTTTGAGTGTGAGGCATGGGCAAAAAACTGAATTTCAAATCTTGCGTGCCATTGTGGGCAAACTCCAAGACTCTGGCATGGATGCCAGCCATGTGTGGGATGAGCACAGGGCGCTGGGCTACATCACCGAGGACGATGCCAACAGTGACCAGCAGGACAATGCAGGAACTCAGTGTGAAGGCCCTGTTATCATTGAACACCTTGCTGATACAGCCAGCCACCACGTCATCATGCCTCTCACCACGGAGTCCGCATCACTGTGTGATTGACAGTCCTGTGGGGTCAACAGTGATGTCACAGAGACTGCCAGTGACACTGACCCCACTACCCCAGAGATAACAACTACCAGTGACACTGACCCCACTACCCCAGTAATAACAACTACCAGTGACACTGACCCACTACCCCAGAGATAAAACAACTACCAGTGACACTGACCCCCCCTACTACCCCAGAGATAACAACTACCAGTGACACTGACCCCACTACCCCAGTAGATAACAACTACCAGTGACACTGACCCCACTACCCCAGAGATAACAACTACCAGTGACACTGACCCCACTACCCCAGAGATAACAACCACCAGTGACACTGATCCACTACCCCAGAGATAACAACCACCAGTGACACTGGCCCCACTACCCCAGTAATAACAACCACCAGTGACACTGATCCACTACCCCAGAGATAACAACCACCAGTGACACTGACCCCACTACCCCCAAAGATAACAACCCACCAGTGACACTGACCCCACTACCCCCCAGAGATACGAACAACTACTAATGACACTGACCCCACTACCCCAGAGATAACAACTACTAATGACACTGACCCCACTACTACCCAGAGATAACAACTACCAGTGACACTGATCCCACTTCCCCAGAGATAACAACCACCAGTGACACTGACCCCACTACCCCAGAGATAAGCACAATTACCAGTGACACTGACCCCACTACCCCAGAGATAAGTACAATTACCAGTGACACTGATCTCACTACCCAGAGATAAGAACAATTACCAGTGACACAGACCACACTACCCCAGAGATCAGAACAGCTACTAGTCAGACTGACACAACCACCACAGAGGGGAGCACTTTTACTGACAACACAGACCCCAAACACCACCAATTGTAGTACAAGCACAGAAGCTAAGAATTGCATCCAGTGCTCTCTTTCTTTCACTGCATCTGTCTGTATATCTTGCATCAAAAGCCTTGAAGCAGATATTAAAACTCAGATGGACAACAAACTGAGGATTTTAAAACAGACGATGCAGGAGAAAATTGACAGTCTGCAAGATGAGTGCAACACTACGCAATCAGCTGAGAGAACAAACGAAGCTGATCGACAGTGTGTGTCTGACTGTCAAAAACACCTCTTGAAATCAGTAAATAAGTGAAAATATCAGAGGAGAGGTTAGTTCACTCGACGTCGAGCGGACGTGTTGTGCAGGCTCTGCAGTTTTTTTCAGTGTTTGACGTAGTTATCATCGTTCTTTTGGATTGTATGTGTGCAAGCACATTGGTGGTGGAGTGTGTTCTGTATAATGGTGTAATTATGTGAGTGTAGGTACTAATACTTACCGGGAATTCGTCTTTTTCTTTGTTTAATTGAATTGACTTTCTTCCTTGGCGTGGGTTTGTGTGGCACGCCATGTTATAGATTCGTGCCTTTTTTTCATATTTTGCACGTGCCTGTTGACGTTTGTACAGCTTGAATACCGAGGTAAGGTGCGAGCCTCTGTGTGTGTGTGTGTGTGTGTGTGTGTGGTGCGCGTGATGATGGCTGCCACGCACGTGGAGCCGGTGTTTATAAGGAGGAGGGACTTACCCCCTGTGGATGCTACCCGGTTACCTGTGGTAATGACAGTTTTACTGCTTTAGACATTTGCCTGGCAGCTGAGCGGGTGTGTGGATCTGAGACTGTTTTGGGAGCTCAGTTGATAAGGGGTTTATGGCGTGTCTATCCCATGAATCGAACCTCCAGAAATCAACTGTTGATTGAAGGTATTGTGCTAAATGGCCATACAGTGTCTCTTCATGACAAGAATCCGTATATTGTCAGAGGTGGTACAGAAGAGGCGCCTGTGACAAAGCTGT
>JADBJO010006710.1:123028-128178 GCA_016801955.1 Conus betulinus | reverse complement strand
CACTTGTCGCCGTCGTGCAATACAGCGCTGTAATGTCAAATTGTCAGTGGAATGATTTGCGTCGAAATAATGCATGCATGACAAGGACAGATTGGAAGACTGCGCTTCGGTCTAAAATCTTCATACTTGAGTATTAAGATTAGTCAACCAATCCTCCAATCAATTAATCAATCAATTAATCAATAAAAAAAAATAAAATATCCTCTCTCTCTCTCTCTCTCTCTCTCCTCTCTCTCTCTCTCTCTCTCTCTCTCTCTCTCTTTCTCTTCACCGTCTGTCTATCAAGATGACTGTCTTAAAACATTTATCATTCTATTTTAAGCTACTCTGCTTCTGTCATGTACACAACATTTTGCGACTTTTATGTTTTTCCCCCTAATTTTGTTGTTGTTGCTGTTTCTCCCATATAAATTCATGACATGAAAAATGATAATTCTTTTATTTGAAAACAAAATGTCAGATGCACCTTCCATTTTCTCACATTTAAATAACCGTTTTCAATATTATCAAGTTTATAGGATCACTGTCAGATGTCATATCGGATTATTTAGTATTGATTCAAGAACAGTCCAATCAAGAGAGATGCTATGGCTAAATTGGAAACACGTTTAGTTACATTTGTACACTACTCAGCAGGTATGAACAGTTTGATATGTTTCATAAGCACAACATTAATATTTTGGATAGCTATGTGTTTGAAAAGGAGAAAAGCCAGTGTATAGTTTGTAAATGCTGTTGTTGTTGTTGTTGTATAGAAATCCAGAGTACTGATTTGATGGCTTTGAACATGTAATGGATAATGTCTGAAATTATTCAACAGAGCTTCTTTTCCAACGAGATTTCAATATTGATGTACACGTACTCAGAACAATAGAAGGAGATCTTTAATCAAAAATCTAATGCATTATATTAACTCACTATCTAGATAAAAAATTAAATAGACTGACTCTATCCTCTTTTCGTATGGAAATATTGTTTACTAAGTGTGTGTGTGTGTGTGTGGGTGACACATACTCATTGTGCCTGCATGTTTTAATACTAATAAAAATCATCACCATTTTGTTATAAACAGTTCTATATTATGTAATGGTCTTGTGTGTTTGCGTCTTTAGTCCCTGAAGGGACAAGAGCCAGCTGAAAAAAAAAAAATCTTCTTCGCTGTCTGTTACCCTTGGGATAAAGACTCTCTCTTTCTCTCTGTCTCTCTCTCCTCTGTCTCTCTCTCTCTCTGTCTGTCTGTCTCTCCGTCTGTCTCTGTGTGTGTGTGTGTGTGTGTTAGACACATGATATGCAGTTAACCCCTTGTAAACTCATCCAAAATCTGCTATTTTTAGCTTACACTGCCCATATGCTGGCAGGCGAGGGAAAAGAAAAGACAAAGTCCAAAAACAGAGATATAGGACCGTGAACAGGGAAGAGAAAATTGAGATATTCATGTTTCAGGAAGTGTACTGCTTTGAGCGCCCGCGTGTGTGTGTGTTTCGTTCGTGCCTGCGTGCGTGCGCGCGCGCGCGCGCGCGCGCGTGTGTGTATATACATACATATATATATATATATATATATATATATATATATATATAATAATATATATATATATATATATATATATATATGTGTGTGTGTGTGTGTGTGTGTGTGTGTGTGTCTGTGAGTGTATGTGTTTGGAGTGTATGTGTATGGGTGGTGGGTGGTGGTGTTGTGTGTGTGTGTGTGTTTGTGCTTGCGAGCGCGCGCGCAGGTGTGTTTTTATGTGTGTGTGTGCGGGGGGGGGGGGGGGGGAGAGAGGGGGGGGGAACGAGGGTTGCGCGCGCGCGCGCGCGCGCGCGTGTGCGTGTGTGTGTGTGTGTGTGTGTGTGTGTGTGTGTGTGTGTGTGCGAGCACTCTAGCGCTTGCGCGTGTTTCTGTTTATGTGTTTGTGTGCGTGTTTATATGCGCGAGCGAGCGTGCGCGTTCCTCTGTGTGTGTGTGTGTGTGTGTGTGTGTGTGTGGTGTGTGTTGGTGTGTGTGTGTGTGTGAGGGAGCATATTGAGTGAGCATATTAGTGTGTGTCTGAATGTGTGCGAGTCTGTGTCTGTTTCTGTGTGTCAGTGTGTGATTTGTTTTGCAGGAAAACTGCGTTTTTTCCTTGTTTTGAACAATTACTGAATATCAGGTATCCAAGGAAGCTTCTGAGACCTTGACATGGCAGGTCCGTTGAATTATATTTCGCCCCGTGATGCCTCTATGTAGAAAACAATCAGAGGTGTTAGCGCCAGCAGGGGTTCACACTTGCACTGAGAGAGAGAGAGAGAGAGAGAGAGAGAGAGAGAGAGAGACAGACAGACAGACAGACAGACAGACAGACAGACAGACAGACAGACAGACAGACAGACGAGGGGGTTGGGCGGCTATAAGAAACAACCAACTGTATTTTGCAAAAGTTGAAAGGCAGTGGGCTTTTCTTTCTAATTCTTACCATCATGATTGCGTTCGTTCGATTCGAGATCATGCACCTTGCTACGACAATAATCAACAGAACACTCAAAAGTTGTGAATGAAAATACTGCAGTAACGATGTAAAACACACGCACAGACACAAAGACACACGCATAGACACGCACACACATAGACTCGCACGCGCGCGCGCGCACGCACGCATGCACGCGCGCACATACACACACACACACACACACACACACACACACACACACACACACACACACACACACACACACACTTTCGTCTGATCCCCGTGTCCTTGCAGGCCATCGTGTTTGCCCTGGGGGAGGTGAACAAGGAGGGGGGGAGGTGGAGCAGGGTGATGCCGGGCAAGACTCTAGGGGCCGTCATCATGGACTCCTGCTACAGCCCCCTGGTGGTCAAGAACAAGCTGCTGCAGCTGCACAAGGTACTGTACTCTCCCCTCCCTGGGTTCTGGCGACATGCTTCTTGTCTCTCTGTCTGTCTCCCTGTCACAAGGTACTGTACTCTCCCCTCCCTGGGTTCTGAGGACATGCTTCTTGTCTCCCTGTCTGTCTCCCTGTCACAAGGTACTGTACTCTCCCTCCCTGGGTTCTGAGGCTTCTGCTCTCCCTGTCTGTCTCCCTGTCACAAGTACTGTACTCCCCCTCACTGGGTTCTGAGGACACTGTACTGTCTGCCCCTGTCCAAGGTACTGGGTCTGCCCTCCTGGGTTCGGCGACATGCTTCTTGTCTCCCTGTCGGTCTCCCTGTAACAAGGTACTGTACTCTCCCCTCCCTGGGTTCTGGCGACATGCTTCTTGTCTCTCTGTCTGTCCCTCTGACACAAGGTACCAGTGTCCTCTCACTGACTTCCAGCGAACATGTGTTATGTCTCTCTGTCTGGCTGTCCGTCCCTAGGTCTTGCTGTCTGTGTGTCTCTTTGCCTTCCTGTTTGCCTTGTTTGCCTTACTGTGTCACGATGAATAGATGGGTAGATATAGATAGTTAGATAGATAGATATATAGATATAGATAGATAGATGTAGACTGATAGATATGTGTGTAGACGGAAAGATAGATATAGACTGATAGACAGATATGTGTGTAGGTAGATAGATAGATAGGCATACACGCATAAATTCTTTTAAAATTTTCTTTAATTTAACTCCGTTATTTTTTAAATTGATGTCTATTATCAGTTGACATTGTATCGCTAATAAGTTACACATACCGATTTTGGGGCGAGGTTTGATTGTGTGTGTGTCTGTCTGTCTGTCTGTCTGTGTGTACGTGCGCGCGTGCGTGCGTGCGTGCGTGCGTGCGTGCGTGCGTGCGTGTGTGTGTGTGTGTGTGTGTGTGTGTGTGTGTGTGGAGTGCTAGTATTTGTGAAATAAAATTTTAAAACATACGCATTCAGTAATCTTGTCAGCACTCTTTTTCACAAAAAACTATCGAATGCGTAAAGGAATACACCAGTTTGTGTATATTGTGCTCTCTCTCTCTCTCTCTCTCTCTCTCTCTCTCTCTCTCTCTCTCTCTCTCTCTCTCTCTCTCTCGTCTTGGTTTACTTCTCGCGTCAAATAATGAAAGAACAACTAAAATCTGTCCTTCTATCTATATAAAGCGTTTAAGCTACGTTCTATGTTTGCTTCTTAATATATCAATTTTTGATCAGTTATATTGTATAACATTTCTTTTGAAACGATTTTTTTTTTTTTTTTTTCTGTTGCACCCTCTTCAATGGGGGCAATGGCGTATTATTGAATAAAATCTCTCTCTCTCTCTCTCTCTCTCTCTCTCTCTCTCTCTCTCTCTCTCTCTCTCTCTCTCTCTCTTCTGACTTCAGGGTCACGTTATGACGCCATCCGGACCGTTGGACGAGACCTTCGTAAAGGACGTCCTCCTGAAACGGATCGCCGGTTACATCGGCGGCTTCTTCAGCCTCACCAGCTTCGCCATGTCCGACATCCTGACCAAGCTGGACCGCAAGGCCTACCTGCACCTCAGCCCCACATCCGTGGCCCCCGGGCTGTCCGACAGAGAGCAGCACCCCTACTTCATGCGGCTGACGGTCCCGGCTAGCAGCGAGATCCTGGCCATGATGGACATGCTGCGGAAGCTGTCGGCCCACTTCGTGCAGATCATCTACGATCCCGTGGACGCCTATTCTGCGGATCTCACCAAGGTGGGTTTCTTCGGGGGTCGTGCAGAGGCTCGGTAGCAGAGTATTGTTCTGATGTCAGTGACGGTTGTTCTGTCTGATTTCCATGGATTTTGATTGAAGTATGACGTAGGGAGATTCTTTTTTTGTTTTGCTTTTCTTTCTTTCTTTCTTTCTTTATTGTCTTATCTTACTGTGCCACATCAGTGGCATTGTACTCACGCCGCTTATTTTACGACCCCCACCTTCTTCCCCCCCGTCCACAGCCACAGTCCGCCCCGGCAATCCACAGGGAGCAGTCAGTGTCAGGTCGTCAAGAGGCAACCCGCTGGAGGAGACACTGCACTTCTGCCGAGTCACTTTGGTGGTGTTCAGTGGCGCCTGTTCTGATCCAACATACGCAGGACACCACCAACTAAGCCCTCCACGAACGACAATAATTGTTCAGTCGCGGAGCCGGCGTGAGACGCCCGCCCTGCCCCCCCCCCCCCCCAGAAAGAAATGACGTAGGAGCTTGATAGGTGCCTGTCCTTCTCATTAAGGTCAGC
>JADBJO010006710.1:103028-118028 GCA_016801955.1 Conus betulinus | reverse complement strand
TATTTATAACAGTTAACGACAGCCATTTGCTCACCATTAAAAAAACCATCTCTCTCGTGCTGCAAGGTGCCCTCCTTTTCTAATACCACAACATTGCTCTTTTTCATATTTACTTTAAGTTGGAGTCTAGAAGCTGCATCACATAAATTGTTCAACTGGGGTCTGAAGGCCAACTGGTGTTTCTGACAACAAAGCTATATCATCTGCCAATAACAAAATAAAACAATTCAACTGTATCTGGAGACAGTGTTGCACCATGTCTTCCCTTCTCTATGATTTCTTGTGCTAATTCGTTGATAAACAAGGAAAATAAAACAGGACTACATGCATCTCCTTGCTTTACACCTTTTGTACAAACTATGTAATCTGTAAATTCACCACCACACCTGACCCTTGCTTTTACACAATTATACATGCTCTTGATACATCGGTACATTTTACCCTTTATTCCATTCTTCTGAAGTACTGGCCAAAGTAATTTTCTAGATATGGAATCAAATGCCTTTTCGAAGTCGATGAAGGCCACATATAATTTGCGATTCCATGAAAACTGTTTTTGTACAATAGCCAAAAGTGTAAACATCTGATCGATAGTTGAATAACCCTTCTTAAAACCCGCTTGCCACTCACCCGTGCTATTATTAAATTCCACCCACTTTTGCAGTCTACAGTTAATTATAGAGCTATATAATTTACTACTTATATCACTAAGTGATATTCCCCTGTAATTACTTGGATCATTGACTTCACCTTTCTTAAATAATGGCAATATAATCGATTCAGTCCAGTTATCAGGGAATATCCCTTTGTCAAAAAGTGCATTGAAAAATCTGACGAAGAAATCAATTACGACATTTCCGGCATTTTTTAATAATTCACCAACAATGCCATCAGGGCCTGCAGCTTTTTTTATTCTTGAGTTTTTTAATTGCAGAGATCACTTCTGTTCTAGTAATAATACAGTCAAGGAACCCTGCATCGCTATCAGAATCGAGAAAAGTTCTCTCATCTTCTATTTCTTCTGTGTCTTCTTCAGCATCTTTTTCGAGAAGATCTCTGAAATGCCTGTCCCAATCGCTGACAGAAATATTGTTATACGTACTACTTTTCATAACTGATATTCTGCGCATGTGTTTCCAAAACTCTTGCTGATCTTCAACTGAGGTAACTAAATTGCGTAACAAGGAAGAATTATACTCGTTCTCCTTCCTCTTTAAAAGATTCTTATATACTCCCTTCGAGCTTTACATAAACGTCTCGGTGTTTATCGTCCAATGTATTTCTAGATATTCTTAGAAGTTGTTTCACGTCTCTCTTGGTTTTATAACATTCATGATCAAACCAATCATCATTCTTCACAGTGTCATTTATTCTTATTCGTTTCCTCATGCACTCCGCTTGATCTTTTATACAAGCATTAAATATATTCAAAGCAGCGTTAATGTCATCATCGATCAGAGTAACTGCATTCTCCAGCATTGACAAAGCATGTTGACTATTCATTAGATCACAAAAAGTATCAGCGTATTCATCTTGCCATTTATACTTCTCTATAACTTGTATGTTTTTCTTTATACCTTTTCCATTTCTTACTTCAAAAAGTGAGTTCATATGGAATACTAGAGGCAGATGGTCAGACTCAATTCGTTCATTCACACAAAGACTGCAAGATGTGTTAATAGCATTAAACA
Organism: Conus betulinus; assembly: GCA_016801955.1. Classification (NCBI taxonomy): domain Eukaryota; kingdom Metazoa; phylum Mollusca; class Gastropoda; order Neogastropoda; family Conidae; genus Conus; species Conus betulinus. Next base: position 116,337 of record JADBJO010006710.1, on the reverse strand, counting down.
TGTGTCATAGGAAGTTATAAAATAATCATTCACACTGTTCCCCGACTGAAATGTATGTGAAACGACCTTGACGGTCACCGTCGCACACACCCATTTAAAACGCACAGATCTAACACAGTACACATGTTTAACAGAGCTTACCATACCTGTTTAATATCTTGTCTTCTGAACATCTGTTTATAAGGGTTTCGTTATGCAAACTAAAAGGACAATTTTGGGTTGGAAATTCCTGACAAATGTTAGAAATTCTGCTATTTAGGTCTCCAGCCAAAAAGTACATACGTATCAGGCATACTGAGCATAACATCAGAGAGACAGTTTTCCAAATCACTTATGCCATTATCAACACCATAAAAAGCATAGTATGGTGAGTTTTTTCTGGAGGTACATATGTGCATACATAAAGAACATTCTTTGTAAGACCAAAGACATCTTTAGAAATATTGAACATAATGGTATTATTTACATCAATTGGCAACGCTTGTACAAATGGTAAAAATTCATTTTGATAAGACATACGACTCCTCCCGATCTTCGTCCGTGTTTCGTAAACTGAACGGCCGGTTTACAGAAGATTTTGTAATTGCTGAATACATTTGAATGTAAATTTTCAACAAAAGTTTCTACTAAAACAAACAAAATCAAAAGACGTTATATACGAAATAAATGTTTTATCAGACAGCTTAGAAAGCAAACCATTTACATTCCAATGCAAAAAATGAGACATGATTTCCGTTCGTACCAGTCAAGCTCGCACCGCAGACGCTTTCTGTAAAATTATCTCTGATCATTCAAAATTGCTCTTTCTCTTCTATTATCAGACACTACATTAACCTCTTCATTTGATGAAGACACAATGGGATAAAGCTTGGTATGTGAAAATCAATACAAGCAGAAGAACGATCGTTCCCCATGAGACATAAATCATTTCTGTAGTTTCTTAAACCATGTTCACATACTTCGAAAGGGACACTTTCATTCAGTGTTGGAGAGATAACAAATTCTCACTTTCGCTCCGATTATGTACAAACATTTTAGAGGAAAAAACACCCATTTGATGATGAAAAAAAAAACCATTTTCATTCACATTTTCATTCTCTGCATTATTTTGTGTTCTAATTTTAGAGAGAATTGATTCAACTGATGAAAAAGGTAAAGCATCTCTATGCATTCTTTCATTCATTCTTCCATTGCCTGTACCAACATCTGAAGAATAATGATCATTTGTCAAAGAAGATAAAACATTTTCCACCAATTCATTTTGTGCGAGACCTTGAAGATAAAACATGTATTCAATGAACAGGATAGATTGTTTTCATCTGCTCTTTCATTATGCACGCATAGTTCAGAAGAAGAACATTTATCAAACACAGAAGGAAACACACTTTCATTCATTCTTTCATCATGTGCATGAATAACATTCGGTGTGTCATCAGGTACACGTTTCACACCCCGTAGAAGCGTCCGAATGTGTCCGGTTGAACGGCACATTGCACGAGCGATTTCTGTCGTGAACTTTACAGTTGACGGTGAGCGTTGACACAGCCGTGTCACTGCTCCGAACCGAAGCCGCACGTGATGTGCCATCCTTACCTCTCTTTTTAAACGGTGATACAGTTTTTTCCTTCCCCTCTATGTTTAGATTTCTGTAAATATTTGACGAATCGTATTGTTTTGATGTTAGTTTAACAGGCCGGCCATATCCCTAGGTTGAAATTGTCAGATTACCTTCCTGGTCCAAGTAATACTTTTTCCCTTCGATAACCAGGTGATCAAAAATCATTGATACCTTTTTATTTTGTTTTTTGGCATCTTTCAGGTGAGGGACAAGATTCTTGCGGATTTCTCTCACTCGCCGGGAGAAATCTTCACTGACAAATACCTTGGTACCCCTCAACCTATGCCTGGCACCTAGAATGGCCTCCTTGTCCTTAAAGAAAGTGCAACAGCCAATAATCGGAGAGTCCGGTTTCCCGTTTAACCCTGTGGAGCCTGTCAAATTGTATGTCTCTCGGCAGTTCTAATTTGTCAGTTAACAAAAATCATGCACAAGGCCCTCACAATCCTGTTTGGTTTCCCGATCTCTCCTTGTATGCCATGAAATATAACATTGTTCCTCTTTGAGCGATATTCCAAATCGTCCGTCTTTTGTTCCAGTTTCAACACTTCTCCAATCAGACTGTCATTCTGTGCCTTCAAATGTTCATTTTCACGTCTGAGATCACTGACCTCATTTTTCAAAGATATAACATCCTCATGCAGTCCAGCATACATGTCTTTCATCTCCCTCATATCAACTTTCATCTCATCGAACTTACAGTTAAGGTCCTGATGGAGGAAAACACATCACGAAGACTGGGTTCTGTAGCTGAACGGGAGGGAGAGGAGGTAGATGCCGGTGAACCACCGCTGGCGCTCTTCAGTCTGGTCTGCCTCAGATCGGTTGTTCTGCTGCCAGTAACAGGTCCGGGATTCAGCTCAACATCACCGCAACGTTGAAGTAAAAGTCCGTAATATAATAGAGAGAGGAGCAAACCTACGGTGACACCGCCTTGCCACGTACAAATCCTCAATGTCCTATAGAATAACGCGGCCTTTTTCAAAACACGTTATCCATAAAATCAAGAAAAACAGACACAAACCCACCACAGAACCAACGGAAAGAAAGAGGTACACGGAACGGAAAGAAAGAGGTATCGCAGGCATGATATTGCTTGCACAGTGACACTTCACAAAAATAACTGTACACCGCACAGTTTCACTTAGAATCCAGAGCACTTTACTGTTGATGTTGACACTCTGCGTGCCGGAAGTGAACCCCCCGAGAGAGAGAGAGAGAGAGAGAGAGAGAGAGAGAGAGAGAGAGAGAGAGAGAGAGAGAGAGAGAGAGAGAGTCTTACATCATTACGATTTGTTCGCTTTCGTCCGTTTGTGTGTGTGTGTCCGTGTGTGTGTGTGTGTGTGTGTGTGTGTGTGTGTGTGTGTGTGTGTGTGTGTGTTTGGATATTACGTATCTGTGTAAATGCGTGTTTGTGTGTATCTGGGTATATGCGTGTCTGTGTGTAAGAGCGCGTGCGGGCGCGGCGCGCGCGCGCGCGCGCGTGTGTGTGTGTATGTGTGTGTGTGTGTGTGTGTGTGTGTGTGTGTGTGTGTGTGTGTGTGTGCGCGCATAGTCAGCGCGCAAGGGGGTGGGGAATGTGTATATGCATGTGTATGTGTGCGTGTGTGTGTATGCATGAGTGTGCGTGCCCCCGTCTCTTACCGTCAAAACCAACTCACCATATACCTACTTCCACCTTTCCATCCCCCATAGGTCATGAACTACCTCATCGGGGACGGCAAGCATCTCCAGCGAGAGGACAGCTTCGTCTTCCTGGGCTCCGAGGCCTGGGCCCGCAGACTGAAGATCGTCATGGGCAAGCAGCGGCTGGCCGGCTCCATCACCATCGCCGAAGAGATCGCCGTGGACCCCCACTTCACAGACTACTTCCAAACCGTCGACCCCCATCCACGCCGACAACTTCTGGCTCCGAGACTACTGGGAGGCCAGGGGGAACTGCTACTTCGACCTCAGTTTCCAACGGAAGGGCAAATCCGGGGAGTGCCGATCCGGGATCCAGGAGGAGTACAATCAGGATCCGTGGGTGTCGTACTTCATCCAGGCGGTGCACGCTTTCGCGACCGGTGTGGGTTCGGCGTTGAGGGAGACGTGCCCACAGGACGAGGAGGACATCTGCACCGCTTTGACTGCTGCGACTCTCGTATGTTCTGTTCAATTCATTTATTTTGTTTTATTTTATTTTTTTTGTGGGGGGGGGGGGGGGGGAGGGGAACTGTTGCTTGTTTTCTGTTTTTTATCTTCTTTTTCTTCTAATTTTCCCCTCCACCATTCCCCCCTCCGTTTTTTTTCAGTTCCTGCTTTCCTTTTTTCTTTTGTGTTAGTTTTAGTTTCATTTATTTATTTATTGGAAGAGTGGTGGTGGGGGGGTGGTTGTTTCTCCTGATCTCTGCGTTCGTTGTTTTCATTTATGTTCTTGTCCTCGTGGCTTTCTTTCGTTGTGTGTGTGTGTGTGTGTGTGTGTGTGTGTGTGTGTGTGTGTGTGTGTGTGTGTGTGTGTGTTTCTTGTTTTTCTCTCTCTTTGTCAGGTTACCTGCTTTCCATTTTTTCAGGTCATTTTTTTAGGTCATTCGATTATTTTTTGTTGTTTCCTTGACTTTTTCTTCGGGGAGGGGGGGGGGGGGGCGGCTGCTTTCAGGCATTTAGGTTAAATGTTTTTTTATTCATGATACGGACGATATTAGTGACCAAGGAAGGGTGTAGAATTTCTGTTACTAAGAAATCTGTAAACCTTTCAAGGAAGACGAAGGATCCAGATGTTGTGACGTAATGAGGTCAACGTGGTGAATACCCCCCACCCCTCCCCCCCGCCTGTCACCTCTCCCCGAAAGGGCACTGTGTAGTCGGCAGGGGCTAGGACAACTTTTACATTGAAAACTTTCACGACAAAAGAAACGTGGGAGCGAGTAGAATCTTTTTCAACTTTCAAGACGAAACCAACGACTTGAACTCTTTTGAATTTCACGACGAAACGAACGACTTGAACTCTTTTGAATTTCACGACGAAACGAACGACGACTTGAACTCTTTTGAATTTCACGACGAAACGAACGACTTTGAACTCTTTTGAATTTCACGACGAAACGAACGACTTGAACTCTTTTGAATTTCACGACGAAACGAATGACTTGAACTCTTTTGAATTTCACGACGAAACGAACGACTTGAACTCTTTTGAATTTCACGACGAAACCAACGTCCTGAACTTCTTTTTTTTTTAACTTTCACGATGAAACAGAATTTTGAACTCAAAACCCTGTCACGATGAAACAAACGACTTTAACTCCTTTAACTGTCACGACAGAACAAACGACTTGACTTCTTTCAATTTCCACGATGAAACAGACGACTTGAAGTCTTTTAAATTTCACAACCCAGACAAACGCCTTCAACTCTTTTAACTTTCACGACAAAACAAAAGTCTTTTTACTTTCACGACAAAAACAAACGTCTTGAACTCTTTTCGTGAAAAATTATAATGAAAGCTCAAACCAGTGCGAAGTGTTCAAGCGAAGTGTTTGGACCGTTGGTGAGACAGCATTTTAATCACGCTGCTCCCATCGTTTCCAGTTTCTGTTCCCGCCCCGGTCTGCAGTTAAATTCTCGATTATAACCACACACAAACAAGAAGAATAAGTAAACGGGAAGAAAAGGAAAAAAAAAAAAAAAAAGAAAAAAAAGAAAGAAAGAAAGAAAGAAAGAAAGAAAAGAAAGAAAGAAAAGAAAGAAAGAAAGAAGAAGAAGAAGAAGAAGAAGAAGAAGAAGAAGAAGAAGAAGAAGAAGAAGAACAACAACAACAACAACAACAACAACAACAGAATAGTTTCTTCAGGAAAGTTGCACATTATCGTTAACGAGATCCATGAGCCGCTTGTTTGAAGTGCATGTGGGGGTAGGGGTGGGGGGGGTCGGTGGGGGGGACTTGGTCGTTGAGAGAGTAGATATGGACTACATGGAGGGGGGAGGGAGAAGGGAGGGGGGGGGGGGGGGGGGGGGGGGGGGGGGGGGGGGGGACAGTGGGACTTGCTCGGGAAGGAGAGACTAGAGGGAATACACATACGCGTGCGCAATGCGAACATGATTTTGTTGTACAAGGGTTGCATTTTACAAGAACTTGTAGTGGCAGTGCAACAGTAGTTTTGTAGCAGCAGTAGAAGTGCGTTATTATGCTATTTATTATCGTAATGATGATTGAGATGATGATCATGATCATGACAATTATGACGACGATGATGATAATATGATGATGAGGAGGATGACTACGGAAATGATGACCATGATGATCATGACATAATGATGATGATGATGATGATGATGATGATCATCATCATCATGACGATGATCGTGATGATAATGATGACTAGTACTATTAACCACCGAATTTCGCCGACAGATGGAGCACATGAAGCAAGTCAAACTGGACCTGTTCAGTGAGGGCACGGAGCAGAGAGTGTTCGACGACAACGGAGACGGGGAGAATGGCTACAAGTTCATGCAGGCCTACTGGGACCCTGACGACAACGCCATGAAGTACAGACAGGTAGATAGTGTGTGTGTGTGTGTGTGTGTGTGTGTGTGTGTGTGTGTGTGTGTGTGTGTGTGTGTGTGTGTGTGTGTGTGTGTGAAAAGAGAGAGAGAGAGAGAGAGAGAGAGAGAGAGAGAGAGAGAGAGAGAGGTAGGGGCTGAGGTGTCGCTAACACGTCCCATGACAAACGGAAAGCAAAAAGAAACATAACTCACAGAAATAATAAATGAACCCAAAGGAGTCTGGTGGTAGGTAGCCTGATACCGACAACCGATCCAACTGATTTCCCGTAAAGCTCGGGAATTTCCATTTAATGTAAAAAATTTCGAATGTACTTTCGTTTTAACGTTTTTTTGACTTGTTTCCTTCTGTTCCTAATTCATCATCTGCTTATGGTAAAGGTAATGGTAATGATAACGATTGTTAGTATTGTTGTTATGATTGTTGTTGTTTTGTTGTCTCTACCCCTCCCAGCTCATTTCACCAACATCCCTCCACCTCTCACTCTTTTGCCTGCCACCCTTCACACCCTCACCCCTCCCTCCTATCCCCCTCCCGTTTCTCCATCTCCTCCATCCCCCCATCCCCCTCAGTGAACTCTTTTATCAGTGAGCTTTTCTTTTTTCTCTCTCTCTCTCTCTCCAGTGAATTCTTTTCAATTTCACATCCACAGAATTCTTTGCTGTTTTGTTTATCAGCTGGCCACTGTGTGGCGCTGGAAAAAGGTTTTACAATAAACTGAAATATTGCAACTCATTCATGGGTCGTGTTGTGTGGCTTCAACTCTTTATCTTCCTAGATTTGTTCCCCCTGAAATTTGACGTCAGACTTTCGCAGCGCTACGTGTTGTGTTTCCATTAGTAACGTCATATCCTGTTAGTGTCTCCGCACATGATGCAGACATGCAGACAGATATACAATGGAACTCGTGCGAAAGTGACCGGATATAGCAGGGAAGGCGAGGGGGTGGACGGCAGGGGGAAAAAAAAAAGCATGCTGAATTTAATCGATACCCACAGTGATTGATTAACCTGTTAATAGATCGATCCGCCAATCAGCGGTTTGATAAGTGTGAAGATTTCCCCCAGTCACTCTATAATGAGTTTATTAATTCTCCTGCTGATAGCTTTTGTGGATTGTCGTTTTGTGCACTTTTCAGGTCTGTCTTCTTTTTTTTTTTTTTTTTGGGGGGGGGGGGGGGGCGGGGGGGGGGGGGGGGGGGGGGGGTGCGCGCGCGCGCGTACGTACGTGTGTGTGTGTGTGTGTGTGTGTGTGTGTGTGTGTTTCACATTCAAAGAAACTTGTCGAAAATTTACTTGTCTGCTTTCTGTTGATCATTAAATGAGCAATACTATTTCAAATTAAATTTAATCTCTGCTTGTGTGTGTATTCATTTATGGTTTCGTCTCACAATTCCCATTCCATCAATTCTTTGTCGTCGTTGACTAAAGACGATTTAGCGGAAGTTCATCCAGCTTCCACATGAAGTGGGGATGCTTAAAAGTGTTGAATCCCATTGTCCCGACCCGCCGCCATGTCATGATGGAAAGGGGCGTGGGTTGTCGTAGAGGTTGGGGTTCTGGTTGTAAGATCTTCACTGCGTGGTGCACTGACCCGCAGATCGGCACGTGGACTGTGGGGGGAAGACTGTCGCTGTCCACGTCTGTGGCGGACCTCTACACCAAACTGCCTAGTGACATTGACGCCAGGAACTACAACTCCTCCTGCTCCAGCCAAGTGGAGTGTCAGATTTGTCCCTCTTTCCAACCGTGAGTTCAGTCTCTTAGCGCGCGCGCACGCACACACACACACACACACACACACACACACACACACACACACACACACACACACACACACACACACACATTCTCTCTCTCTCTCTCTCTCTCTCTCTCTCTCTCTCTCTCTCTCTCTCTCTCTCACACACACACACACACACAAAACACGCGCGCGCGCGCGCGCCGCGCCCGCACGCACGCACGCGCGCACACACACACACACACACACACACACACACACACACACACACACACACACACACACCTATCTTCCTCTTTCTCTTTCTTTCCCGCCATACCCTAACTCATCCGCCCCGCTAACCCCTCACCCTTCTCCCTACCATCCTTTTCCAGTCTTGGTCATTGTCGATATTCTTCTTCTGCATTAATGTCAATTTGTGTCAATGGGGTCTTGACACTGTGTTTGGAAATGGGGGGGGGGGGGGGGGGGGGGGGGGGTTATTTTTAAATCGTTCTACAGTCTGGAGGTCAGTTATGGTGTCAAGCCTTTGGGCCGTGGGATCAGTTTTCAAACATTTCTACAATTCTGTAGGTCTGTATAAGAAGCTCTCATTTATCCTTGAGAACGGTTTGGAAACCGTTTCAAATATTAACGTCGGATACAAATTTCAAAACAGAAAAAAAGGTCTTTTTTAAGTGTGTAGGGGAAAAGCTTCCTTGTAAGTTGTGCCAGCATGTATAAAAGCCCGATCATAAATAAATCCCGATGGTTGAGGACAGTTCAGACATCGGCCTTGAGACCGAAGGGTGGTGTGGGGGGCATAGTGTAATGTTCTCTTGGTCCACGGATCTAGAGTTTAGTTCCCGCTTGAGACAGCTGGGTTCACAACGAAGCAGACCTCCAGAAGCTCCCCACCAAACTGGAGCAGCCATCATATTCATACGGAATGGAGATCGTCTCTGAGAATGGCAAAACCTTAGGCAACAGTTTCAGACGACATCCGGCAGCCACGGGAAGAGGTGGACCACTTCCGTTCTGAACAAAGATGGCGGCTCAACATCAAGGTCAAGGCGAGGCTCGTCCTAACTATGTCTGCCATCACAAAACCCAGCATGGTCTGAAGAAAGACTAGACCTGTCAGTTTATCCTACGTCAAGGGTGATGCCCCATACGGAAGCAGTGTCAGTTGATTTCCAGGTAAAACATCCAGGCGTTTGAGAGTAAATGCTTGTACAATATGGGATCTCCGTATCCAGTGTGACATCGCAGGATTGAAACTGTCCAGAGAAGAGCTACAGGATTTGCTGTCAGTCACTGCCACATCAAGTGTCAGAGCTACAGTATCAAAGGAAGGTGACAACTCTGGCCATACTTCGCAAATTCATCAACACCAGGCAGCTGTGAGCAAGTCCAAGCCAACCGCATCACTGCGACGGATCTCATGCCGAGCAAAATACCGGAAAGACTCGTTTCCCGTCACCATCATCAGGGATTGGAAAGAGCTGCCAGGAACAGATGTGCCAGCTGTCACCTTTGACTCTATCAAGACTGCCACGACTTAAAGTCTAAGCAAATTGTAGCTAATCACAGTCTGCTGGTGTGGGTCTTTATCTTCCCCATTCTCACTTCAGCAAGGTTTTTTTTTTTTTTCAGGGTTTTCCTTTTTTTTTTTTTTTTTGAGCATTTATTTCTGCTCCTGGTTCAATATTAGGGTGAGCCGTTGTAACAAGCCAGAATCTCTGTGTGCAGAACCATCATTGTCAACAGTGCATTCTGCACTTTGAAAACTACTGTACTGCCTGCGGTGTGTGCCGTAAACACGACTCTCAGCACAGCATACGCCACGTTGCTTGCCCATGCCGATCATGCTACTTTCGAGCTACAAACATTACACATCCACACTGAAAGCATCATCACAGAAAACGGTGAAAAGAGTATCGGAAGGGAAGTAATTTGAACCCACTTTTGCAAGCGGGAGAGATCATTTCTGAAGTAGTGTCCCTGAGAGCCCTCCCACCCCCTCCTCCCGCCCCCTCCTTCCCGCCGCCTCCCTCCCAAAACAGAGATTTGTCCCTATTTGTAGGAAGAGCCTGAACGAAGTGAGAGAAACTGTAACTTCGGATAAGCGAGGGGTGGTGTTTTTTTTTTGTTTTTGTTTTTTTTTTTTTTTTTTTTTTTTTTTTTTTTTTTTGCGTTGGCTGATCAATAAGCGTGTTGGCTAGAATTCTTACCGCATAGTCTCAACAGAATACGCAGCCAAAAACAAACAAATAAAAACCATCAAAAAAAGAAATTGATATTCATAGCGTATTTTCATAAGCACTGCCATAGTGTTTTGGTGTGGTAATATTCACGGCATATCACACCAGGGTCAGCGAAAAGTAGCCCAGTTGCGTCGCTCTGCTGATGAAAGCCACATAGAGCTGGCAGAATATCGGAATTCCCCTCTTTTCATTCTTTTTCTTCCCGTACCCTGTTTTCATGTGCACGCGACCTATGAAGCGGCAGAGTACTCAATAGCTTGACTTGTTTAAATAGTCTCACTTCAGTCGTGTAACAAAGTTTGGTACAAACATCATTGAGATAGAACAAGACTTTTACATATATATATATATATATATATATATATATATATAGAGAGAGAGAGAGAGAGAGAGAGAGAGAGAGAGAGAGATGTAAAGCCCTATCTCTTAGAGAATATCCTCATAAAAAAAAAAAGATGTCTGAACCGTGATGCAAAAAGTAACCACACATACCACATCAGCATGAAATTAAAACAAAGGACGAAAAGGGAGGGGAAAAGAAGAAAAAGAAAGAAATACAAAACACCTGAGGTGACAGGGATGCTGTATGCCAGGGAGTGAGGGAAATAAGGACACACATTATGTGAGTGAATGTTAGCGCTTGGGGAAGCGATTGATAAATGGACAGTATCTTGACTGTGGTCGTCAAGTTGATGAAAATGGTGTGTTGGGGAAGCGATTGATAAATGGACAGTATCTTGACTGCGGACGTCAAGTTGATGAAAATGAGTGTTGGGGAAAGCGATTGATAATTGCAAAGTATCTTGACTGCGGCCGTCAACTTGATGAAAATGGACGAAAGGAGTCTCCACATCTTGTACACGGAAGATAACACAGCTGACTATGTCAGACGAAAGACCAGTTAGGTCAGTGGTAGACAAATGACTTCTGGCAGCTTCCATGGATTGTAACCTTTTTCTGGTGCTGACGACGAATATCTGGCTTTGAGTCCCTGTCCAAGGCTCTCGACTCTCCAGAGAGCAGTAGCTGAATATCTACTTTACCGAGAGCAGCAGCTTAATATCTACACAACAGAGAGCAGCAGCTGAGTATCTACACAACAGAGAGAGCAGCAGCTGAGTATCTACACAACAACAGAGAGCAGCAGCTGAGTATCTACACTACAGAGATCAGCAGCTGAGTATCTACACTACAGAGAGCAGCAGCTGAGTATCTACTCTATAGAGAGCAGTAGCTGGTGGACGTCTCGGAGGAGGAGCAACAAGTCCCGGATGTCCAGCATAAAGGAGTGGACTGGTTAGAAGTCCTCTAGAATGTTGCATTCTAGAGGTCTGCCCCTGTGTCTACCATGGCATATCCGACAACCAAAAGTTACGGGACAGCACTCGTAAAACTTTTTTTTTTCAATATCTTTCTTCAAGGAGAGTGAATGTCATTTGATTGGTTTAGTCATCACGTCGTTTTGACGTACACTGATTTCTTAGTTAGAGGGGGCTTTTTTTGTCTCTTTTTACTTGTGTGAATATTTCAGCCTTGAATTCTGATTTGAAAAAAAAAAGTTTTAACACCATTTGTTTTTTTCTTTTTATGTCGTAACATGTCTTTTGAGGTCCACTGGGCTATCACAATTAATTCAATTTGGTATAGAGCCATTAATCGTAATTTTATTTCTTTTTACTCCCTCTCTCTCTCTCTCTCTCTCTCTCTCTCTCTCTCTCTCTCTCTCTCTCTCTCTCATACATTTTTTGATTGAGTGTCCACCCTATAAAGATTTCAGCGAGAAATGCATTTTACTCATACTAGAAATGTTTTATCAAGTGTCATTGCTTATTTTACTGCAAAATGAAAAGAGAATTGTAACTCGCACTGTAGCTATGTTCACTAAAACGAAGAGATAAACTGCTGTCAGTTAACACACAATGCCAGCGTAATCTTAGGAAGAAAATTTTGTTACGCAAATATTTTCTTTAATAATTTTCAGTATATGCGCCTAGCGTGTGTGTTCTACTTTTGTTCTTGACCTCATTGCACATAGGTCGGTGGCCTTTGCACTTAAACTTTTTGAGTTGAGTCTCTCTCTCTCTCTCTCTCTCTCTCTCTCTCTCTCTCTCTCTCTCTCTCTCTCTCTCTCTCTCTCTCCCAGAGACAAGCGTTTGTGTGTGTGTGGGTGTGTGTGTGTGTGTGTGTGGTCATGTCTTTTATGGTCGACTGGGCTATCACCATTAATTTAAATGTTAGTATATAGCTATTCATCGCAATTTTATTTCCTTATCCTCCTCTCTCCTCCTCCTCTCTCTCTCTCTCTCTCTCTCTCTCTCTCTCTCTCTCTCTCTCTCTCTCTCTCTGTGCAGAGACAAGCCAGCTAAAGATGACGAACTGACGGTGACGGCGGCACCGACGATCGCAATGATTGTTGTCATTGTTGTACTTCTCCTTGTCCTCGCCGTCGTCATCATCGTCTTCGTTCTTCATTGTCGACGCACCCGCGAATTGATAATCAGGTCAAGACCGTCAGTGGACATCAAATTTGAGAACGGTGAGTGCTGGTAGTCTCCTGCATGGTGCCATTTTCTTCTTCTTCTTCTTCTCCTTCTCCTCCTCTTCTTCTTCTTCTCTTCTTCTTCTCTTTCTTCTTCTTCTTTCCCATCTCTTCAGCTTTTGTCATCTGACACTTTTTTTTTCCCGCGGGAAGCCCACGCAATGGAGAGCTGTGATTATTTGGAATGGTGAGAGACAGACGGTGGTGACCAGAGGAAACGCCGTGATGCACGCCTGTTTCGGCGCTGAGGGCTGTACCGCCACTGCCGTTTGACTTTACCCTTTGGGCGGCGTGTTTCCCCAGGACACAGTACCGTGTGACGTAAGATTGAATGATAGGCTACTTGGCGGGGAAAGAAGGTAAGGGTGGGTTGGGTAGATCAGGCCACAATGCACGGTACGACCAGCTCGAAGGGACTGAAGCGGCGTGTAGGGAGGGTGCCTGGAAATTGTTCGCAATAACCTCCTATCAGTTGAGTCAAAAAACAAAATATATATATATATCAATATCAATAGGCAAGACATCCCGGGTTGGCTGACCGGCTCGACAAAATCCGGATAGTTTATTGAATCTCTCAGTGTTGAAAAAGGCCGTCTATCCGCGAATATATTAAATTATAG
>JADBJO010006710.1:95528-98028 GCA_016801955.1 Conus betulinus | reverse complement strand
ACATTTTTCATATTAGGCGTCAGCCCATCATGGAGGGGAATGTGAACATAGCAGATTCAAATTAAAACTAACGATAATATAAAAGGTATCCTTGTACGTTTCAGCTAGCCACACCACATCCTGATTTAAATCCTTTCTTCAGAAACAAAGAATGATTACACATATCTTCAGGCAAGGTCGACGACATTGACAGACTCAGTTTGAATAGTGAAAGTTGTCTGTGAAAGATGTCTACAACATTTCGGCTTAATTGACAAGAGAGAGAGAGAGAGAGAGAGAGAGAGAGAGAGAGAAGAGAATCTCCATTTTGCTGAACTTGTCTGCTAGCTGGAACTGGTGAAATGGACAACACGTGCTATGAAAGCGACTGTGGGTAGGAAAGAAATGAGGCTACATCCGCCAGGGAGTGTGCATCGCCGTTAGCTTACTATCAGCTGTTAGCGTAAGGGGCCCACGTTCATCTTTGTATTCCATCTCTCTATTTTGTTTATAGGTGTTAACCTAAATATCCGACTCTGATATTCGGTGGATTCCGTCAGCTTTCTTCTGACTGGTAGGAAAACTTGTCGGAATTCCTGAGTAGGTTGACGACGGGAGATTTCAGTGCGGAGTTTATATCAAGAGATTGGACGGATGTTTAAAGTGATATTGTATTTCTTCTTTCTCCCGATCCCATTCTCCTTCTTTTTCTTTTATTCTGAAACTGTTAAGACCTTTTTTCACCAGATAAGTTTGGAATCAAGTTCATGAAGATGAGTATAAAATCTTAAATAATGTACGCCAAATTTTGGCTCCTGTGTGCATGCGCTTTTATTTTTGTGTGCGCGTTCATGAACATTGTCCTGCATTATCTGTCTTATGGGTGAAACAGTTATACACATTATATAAACAGTTGTTCAACTTTCCAAACAGGTTACATTTACTCTCTCTCTCTCTCTCTCTCTCTCTCTCTCTCTCTCTCTCTCTATCTCTCCTCTCTCTCTCTCTCTTCTCTCTCTATATTTCTATGCCCTTTTCTCTATTTTATCTGTGGGTGTAAACCATTGGATTTCATGTATAGTGACACGTTTTGAAAAGTAAAAGAAAAAAGTTGTTCTCATTAAGCTTAATGAAATAGCCGATGAAAGCTTTCGCTGAATCAAAACACTGTGCCATACGCGTACTGTGATGTTGTAAAATTGTCTTTATCTACGATTCAATTGTTGTGATAACCATTATTGATTTTTGTTTTGTTTTTGTAAAATTTTACTTCCGCTTCGAGCGAATTGCGTGTAATTCATCATCTACCTTACAACTTACTATTCAGAGTTTTTGTTTTGTTTGTTTTTTTTGTTTTTTCATTTCTGTCTTCAACACCGAGCACACTCAACTGCATATTCACATAATTGTGCAGTCTACATTGTGCAGAACTCTTTTGTTGTTGGTTATTTTATTTCCGTCTGAAAACTGCCAGCACACTAAACCGTGTACATATAATACTGAACAGCAAAAGAAACGCCAGCTGGTTTTAAGTGAAAAAGAACTGACAGATTTCATGCAATAAGGGTGCAGTGTTAGTCGACATTTTAGGTTTACATGAATCAGCATAGCGCTTGGCACGTAACTTGTGAAAATCACGTGCGCTGCGCCATCAAAAGTATGCCCATCGTGCCGCTCAAAGTCGGACACAGTAAGCTTTTATTTATTTCTTCGTTTGTTTGTTTTCTCTCATGCAGCCCCTCCAAGTAGAATAACGTGAACTTTCTTCGTTTCCACTATTTAGCTGTCGATCACGATGGAAAAAAGCCAGTGCTTGTTCGGGCTCCACAAATCCGACAGTTCTCATGCAGAACATCGTCAAGGCCGAACCTCACGGTCCGGGAGAGAGCCCTAAGGGAAAGCATTACAAGTCGAAGACCATCCACCGATAATAGTAACTACATTGCGGGTGGCAGTCTCAGCGACCTGTTGACTTCGGGCTCAATTGCAAGCCGCTTCCAGGATGACGTCAGAAATGGATGACCCAAGAAGGGGACCTGGACCCTGAAGAAAATGGCAGAGGCAGCCGAAAAGAGTTCCAGCTGTATCTGGTCGAGGAGAAACAAAAATGAACTTCAGAAGGCTTAAATTTCCCAACTAAGAACAGGTGTCCCGTTAGCAGTGGGGTAAGAGACCCGTCAAAAAAAGGCACGCCCTGAGACTCCAACCCATCCAAAAGTTGCGGGTTTGAATCCTGGTGCGCCAGGCAATAAAAAAAACGTTGGCAGTAGAGGGGTATCTGGGAGTCTTGACCTGGATGCTGCCCAGCCTCCTTAGGATGTAAGGAGTTCAGGGCCAAAACACTTGTATGAGGGGGGTTTCTTCTCTGAAGACCTTTGGCTGTCAAGCTCAAGCTCTCCCTAGAGTTTCTTCATAGTACTGGCGTCACGTGCCTCAACAGGCTTGTGGCGCCCCCTACGCCCCCTATTGTCTGACGGAACATCTGGCCCTGGCTGTAAGAAATCACATGACCGCACAGCAC
>JADBJO010006710.1:90528-93028 GCA_016801955.1 Conus betulinus | reverse complement strand
TGACGAAAGACAAAAATAATGAAACATGCATTCAGAGAGAGTGACAGACGAGGACGTTACAACACAAAACGTCCACATTATTAAAACAAAAATAACAACAGTTCTCTTGAAACATAAATTCATTTTCTGAAAATCAAAGCCAAACTGCACTGAACTGCTTGAAGCAGAGGTAAATGAATAACAAAAATGACCACGGCAGATGGTGGATAAACAGTTTAAACCATTAATTTGTCGTTTTTTTGCGCCGAATATGAGAAGATAAATGATTTCTCGTTCTTCGTTCACTGTCCTAAATGTTATTTGTTTTTGCCTGAAGAAGACCCAAGAGGTCAAAATGTTTGTGTCTTGTCCTGCACTTTGTGTCCTTGGCGGTAACTAACACCTCTCTTTCTAAATCATTCAGAATAGCAGTCACTCAATTTTGCATTCATTCTTCCTTTTTTCTCTTCACAGAGGATGCATCGTATGTGTATCATCCCGCAAACATCTGAACTAACCTTATCTTATAAACTTTGATGATAGGATTTCATCTTCGCTCAAGATTTTGTTCGTACGTTCCCACATAGAATCTCGATCATTCGAAGAATTGTTTGAGAAATAGAATCAGAGCCAATGCCGAGTCTGAGAAGAAACAAAACCTTTGTACTGAAATGGCCTGCCAAAATTCGAACTCGAAATCCCTGGATCACGAGTCAGGTTACTGAGGTCCCGTGCACAAAACAGAAATAATTTGTGAATGACCAACAAATATGAAATGGATGCACTGTTTCATTCACAAATACACACCAAGAAGACGAAAACCGTCAACCACAAACAAAATATTTTACTCTGCAGCAGTAAGAGGGCTGAACAATGTATATTAATTCTATCGTGAGATACACTGGCAACCAACGCTATTCATCCAGATGTAGGAGGGAAGGGACGTTGTCTCGCTCTCAAGCAAGGCGTACGGCGCAGTCCATTACTATGAAAGCACAACAGCACGCACGCACGCGCGCACACACACACACACACACACACACACACACACACACACACACACACACACACACACACACACACACACACACACACACACTCTCTCTCTCTCTCTCTCTCTCTCTCTCTCTCTCTCACACACACACACACACACACACACACACACACACGTTAACAGTCTGTGGACAACATTAAATAAGAAAGTAAACTTCCCATCACTTGGAATAACTCCATCCAGACCTTGGCACACACCTCCACTTGATCCCCTTGTCACTGTTTCCATTCTTTTTCCTCACTGTCTCTTGGTCCCTCCAGGTCAGTGGCCTGACCCATTCTCCACATCAGTGCAACACTTCCCTTTCTCCTGGACTCACATAGCCTCTCATCACCGGCTGTCCATATGACACCCCGCAGACGTAGATCCAGCAGCTTGCGTATGCGGAGTGTCTGAAAAGTACCTCACTATTAGATTGTTCGTCTGTGTATTTGTCTGACTTTATTTAAGTTTAAATGGCTGTGCAAGTCTTGATAACAGTTACTCTGTGTTAGGTTTTCTTATGGCAGCAAACGTTATCCCACTTGTTTACTGTTGTTGTTTACTGTTCCCTGCCTCACTTCATTTTCATTTTCAATTTCGTTTCGATTAAATCGAGGTTATTTGTATTTGTTTCTATCCGTCAGTGTGTTTGTCTTTTGATCTCCCTTGCAGCCTTGGGTGGATCCTCAAGCGTAGGCTCAAAGATTGTCCCCTACATTTTATATTATTTGCATAGTGTCTTTTAGTTTTTCAACAACTTTTTTTCCTTCCCACACTTTCGTTTGGTTTCTTTACTACCCTTCACTGGCTGCTTTGGGGGTGCTATTGCATTCTTTTTTTGGACCCTTGGTGGTGGTGAGAACACCACGGTATTGTGGACTGTGGTGTGTCTCTATTTGACACCAGGAGTGCAGGCTCGACAAACCGTGTCTTCTTGACGAGTTCCGGTCCAACGGACGAAAGGCCTCGGAGCAGGCAATGCCAAAGGCATCGTCTGTCTTCAAAAGAGTCTTCAAATGACAATGAAAAAGTTCGGAGCAGGCAATACCAACATATCTGTTTTTCAAAAGAGATTACGATGATTCTCTTACGCAGCTAATGAAAAGTTTTCATATCTTCGGTATACTTTCTTAATTTCATGTTCCCAGTTTCTCCAATTTCCCCCGTCCTCAAGTCCAAAACTTTGCTAAGTCATTACTATGAAAGACAGTCCAGTTGTTGGCCTGAGGTTTTTTTTTTCCCCAACTATTAGATTGTACGTCTATGTATTTGTCTGACTTTATTCAAATTTAAAAGGCTGTGCCAGTCTTGATAAAAGTTACTCTCTGTTAAGTTTTCTTATAGCACCATTTGTTTACTGTACCTCAACGCGGTAAATATCCCTTTCGTCTGCGGGCCGCCTAACAACATTCAACAACAAAACTGCTTCCTTTTTTTTTTTTTTTTCAAACAATTCGAAGTCTTCATACACAACACGAAAAAAAG
>JADBJO010006710.1:30528-85528 GCA_016801955.1 Conus betulinus | reverse complement strand
ATTCACGCCTCACTTCGTTTGGCGTGGGAGGGGGGGGGGTAATATTTCCTCTTTTTTTCTTTTCCCAAATAATGTTATTCACAAGACACCCCCTTCATGTCACAAGCAGGGAACGGAAAAAGAAAAGAGGCAAATCTTTGAACATCTTTGAAAACGAAGTTAGATCCAAGTTGACGTTTCTTCTCCTTTGGCCTGCCATGCAGCAGATCTGAAAAGCAAAAAGTTTCAAGTGGCCAGTCCTACGTTAAATATTTACATAGGTAGGAAGGAGGTGGTGGTAAATCTGGTGATTTCCAATTGAGTTCTTCTGTGAAACTCAAATCTGCTCACCCTACTTCTAAGAATAGACTCGCCCAAATCCATTCTAGCTGAAGTTGGCACACAAGGGTAGTTTGTACCTTGAAGGTAAGGAGACCGTTTCATGTGTCTTGCAAAATTGCCTGCGTGGATTGTGTTTGGTTGAGAAATAAAAAAAAAAAAAAAGAGAGAATGGATATCTTACTTTGACAAGGGAAATTGGCGATCTGTTCGGCGTTGTGAAATTGAAACGCAGGATATCTTGGCGAGTGCACTGAAGTTTGATATTGTAACGCTTGTTCTGTTGTATGTAAAATCTGGTGACTTGTGAGTTTGCAAGTGAGGGCGAAATCTTAGTGTTGTTAGATCTGGAATGGATGATTGTTAGGAGAGAGGGAAGGATGGGTTTGAAAGTGCTTTGAGAATGACTGGATAGGAAATGGGTGCTGTGAGACAGTGTAGGTGTTTGAGAAAATGTAAGTGAACGATTGTGAAAAGTGAGCGAGATAAATGTGAGATGGTAGTTATGAGAATGTCCATGACTGTTGGGAGAATGGTAGCTGTGAGAATGTCTGTGTGGGGAGAAAGGGCGTGCAACTGAGTGACGGAAGTATGATATTAGTACTTACGATAGTATATATCTTCAGACCTGCTACTGCCACCAATACTGCCACACTGCGGCCTAGCTGCCCAACGTTCAGTCGATCAGACGTGAACTGACAGCTGGTGGTCTGTCTACGTATGATCTGGACTTGATGAGTACACGGGAGATATCCGAGGAGGGGGGGGAGGGGAGGGGGAATCCTCTCTATGTAGCATCTTAACGAGGAGGACCTAGCTCTACACAGAAAGCCAGGTACCTTTTCATTTTCGGTAACTTCCGTTCCAGCCAAAGAAACAGTGGAATAACAAACTTATGCTGTGCACGCAGCCGCCGAAATGAAAAGCCCAACAAGTTCCAAGCTTGCTTGGGAATAACTGTTCAAACGTGGAGGAGAAAAGAAAAAAAACTTACAAAGATTTTTGAGAGAGAGAGAAAGAGAGAGTTGATGACATTTATTTTGTGAATGTGCTTGTTTACTGTAGGGGTTGATAATCGAGACCTAAAGTAGAATTACATTGTTTCGTTGTAGTCGTTGTTTAGAATCATTATAAATAAATGGGTGCATCCTTTTAATTTGTCTTGCTCGCTCTCTTGTTGCGAGACGTGATACTTCAGCGTGTGTGGAAGTACACAAAGCAAATAAGTGCACGACTTGGAAACACTTGCGTAGAAGTACACAATGCAGATTAGAGCATGATTTGGAAGCAAATGTTCCCCACTCTGTGCCAGTAAGAGGCACCTTGTGGCAAATGGGCATATTGTGCGTAGGTTAGTCTGACCCTTGTCCAACACAAGTTAACTTACGTGACAATACTGTTCTCGCAAAAAATATCTCTCTAGGTCACAATGACCTCATTTCATTCGCCCATTTCACAAACTTCTTTTTTTTAAGGTCATACAGACGACCAATTTGCCTTATCTAAACGACAAACCATTGTGGGTTCACAAACCCAGTTCTCTTTAATAACTTTTCCAGTAGGAGAGCAGACTCCTTTTTCTTTCCATTCACACACACACACACACAAAAAAAAAAAAACATTCTGTCTATGAGGATAGTCACCGCATCAAATTTTCAAATCAAAATTTCTCTGGTTAGCGGACATTCCAATACATTTCAAGGGCTGTGAGAGTCTACGTCCAAGTAATAGTGCCAAAGTACAGGGTGCTCGCCCCTAGGTTCAATAATATACGAGCCCACTATGAAATAGTTCAACTCTCCCATTTTTCATCTCCTACTCTTCTTACAAATCTTTTTTCCTGACCCTCTCTCTCTCTCTCTCTCTCTCTCTCTCGGCTAGTCCGTTGCCTCTGCCAAAGTGACAGGCAGTCTCTTTTTTTGCAAGAGTACAAATCACTAATCACATAAAATCACCTGAAAGGGATAATAATTTCTGTAATTCTAATACTTCATAACGTTGATGATACCAATAAATACAATAATTATAATAATAGTAATGGTGGTGCTCACAATAATATTTGATGTTAATAGGTAATGGATCTAAACTTTTAAAAAACAATTAGGAAATAAGTGCTCCACTTTGTACCTTTTTATGCGCACTTGATCCACCAATCAGGTAGATTCTGTCGCCAGCCGCACACAAGGAATGTTCTCTCCACTCCAAAGCCCAGGTGTGGAAGTGTTTCCCACTCGTTGTTTTCCAGGTGTGTACTTGATTAATTCCGTGTCGTTCTTGCTACTTCGACAAAACGTACAGCTCGTTCTGGCAGACACAGGTCGCAGACTGGGGGCTCAAATTGCCATGGGATATCTTTCAAGGCGTAGGAGTAAAACTTTGTTCCAGGTTGCACGCTGAAGGCAGTGACGAGGGTCGCTGTGTTGTCAGCCTTGCTATCACCCAGAACAACAGCACATTTCTGCACCAAGGACGACTGGACGATTCTGTCCTGTCTGGCAAGCATCTGTCGTTTCAGTTCCAGAGTCTGTCCTTCAAGGTTGAAGCTTATGGCTTCCCGAATCTTCTCTGAAATCAAACAACAGTTATGGTTCATTTTTTGATAGAATGTGGGAAAGTCTATTTCACGTCTTTGTGTGTGTGTGTGTGTGTGTGTGTGTGAAAAAGAGAGAGAAATCGTTCCCTTTGCCTTTGTAGCAATGAAGTCTTAAAAGCCTGCCTTTGAAACAATGTACGTCGTCCTGATTATTCTTGCACTGCCTGGCATTTCCATCAACCAAGTTCACATGCTTTTACATTTCAAACCTAGCAACAATAGATCATTACACAGGCTTGTAAATATACAAACATTTACACCCTGATAGTGAAAGATATGCAGATTAGTAAATGCTCCAAATTAACCACACACATACACACCAAACGTACGGGAAAAAATGAAACAAAAGACGAACTGAACAGACCGCGCGCCAGCACTCACTCACGACCTACAGTCGGAAGAGAATAGATCAACACTCCCCGAGAGAAAACGAAAAAAGGCACGTGGCATGATCAACATTGAAATTCGTTTTCTGGCAGGTTCCCGATAAGATCTCTTTTGAGCAGAACTGTTGACCAAGGCTTTAGTAATTCATGCCCATGTGAAATACTCTGGAATGATGGTTGATAAATCCATACTGCGATACATTACATAATTTTGTGACTATGAGAAGACAATGATGGCCTCTTGTACGGGCCCATTTTGATTATGGTTCAAGCATTTAACCATGATCTGTCTCAATGTATGTCTCGTCACCTTGTTGGGTCAAAAAGATCCTTGGAGGTTCTCATTACAATTACTGTCTGAGTCTGAGACGCGCGCGCGCGCGCACACACACACACACACACACACACACACACACACACACACACACACACACACACCTTTGTTAGTGTTATGTCATTTTACAATGCTAAGTTTCACTCTTTAACCCCCTCTCCTCTCACTCTTTTCTTTGAAGGTCTGACCAACTTTCGTTTCCATCTAATACTATGATAGGACACAAGGATGATGACGACCATGTTACGGAGACTTTTGACAAAACGGTAGCGTGGGTCGTTGCCACCACCCCCCTTGCCTTCCACTTCCTGGCATGCTTCTCGTGAAAACCACCAGACTACTTCTTGGACCACCCTCACAACCACAAAGGAAGCTGCCACACCACCCCATCTCCTTTCACCTGTCGGTCTGTCTTCCTGGGCAAGATCGCTGTGATGCTATTGTCCTGTTCTATCAGTTCATTACGTGAATCCTATGAACTGGCCTGATGTTTCATTGCTCTGAATGTCTGCATATGTCATACAGGTGTGTGGACAACGTAACATCGTTCATTAGCATAGAGGGGATCATGCCTCCCCACTTTAGTGATCCACCACAGACTGCAAGACTGAGCACAGCTCAATGTCGTGTGTGTGAAACCCTACACTGGTGCAAGTCAGAGAGGGTAATGTTCATCTATCCTACTCTGAGATCCTATATGAAGTTTCACTTATTATCACTTGACTTGAGAATGGAAATTGAAGCCTAAGTTTCGAAGACTTGAGACCATGTATTGCTTATATTTATGCCTCATATCTAATAGTTTAATCTTTTACCATGCTTCTGGGTCTTCCATGAGCTAGTGACTCAATCAAAAGCTCATATCTTGAAAATTAATAAAGCTATGCTCACGAAATCATAGGAGTTCAACAATCTTAATAGCTGTTGGCCACTGAAATTTCATGTATGGGCACAATCAATTATCAGTGTAATTAGTCGCAGTCCCCCCCCCCCCCCCCCCCCCCCCCCCCCCCCCCCCCCCCCAACCAAAATTATATTTTAATGGGTCGCACATGACCCACGCCATCGGGTGAGGAATGAATTGCTGAGCTGTCCTTTATCAGGTGTGGGTCTTGCAAGACCCAAGGGGCCTGAATAGGGATAAGCAATCGGAAAAGCCTCTACAAAACTGTGTGGGTCTTGGGTGATCCGCACGACTGGGTCTGTGTGGTCAAAAAACGACATCCGGCAAAGGTTAAGCCAGCATTTGGTAAAATCTGTTATTATGATTACTGATCTATATTTTAACAAAATAACGTTTATTCAGTACTTGGTAAAATCTGTGAGGATGATAAATGAATACTATAATTTGACAGAATAATATTATGCCAGTACTTTATAAAATCTCTTGAGATGATTTATGAATACTGTTGATTGTCTTAATGATTTGTAATTGAAACTATAACTAACATACATACTTGGACTAAGTGCATTGCAGTTCCTAATTACATTACCCGAGTATCTGACTGTCTCGAGGAGTTGTTTTCCCTTCAGTTTTGTACCAGTTTGTTACTCATACACCGCTTATGAAAATGCACTTAAAACCGAGTGAAGAACTAAACTGGAGACTGGAAAGTAAAGGTAAAATATCTATGTTAATCTTTCTTCTGCTTGCTGAGACCTCACACTTTTCCTGCAAGTCAGGACTCTTCAAGCCAGACTTGCAGCCACCCATCTGCAAACCAGGTCCTGTAATCTCCTCAGGCCCTGAGAGGGTGGAACATCTACAACTGATTCTGTACAGGATCCATACTCCAAGCTTTGACATGCTCACGTGGGTGAGCAACCATTGAGCTGGCCTACAAGCAGTGGTGGACCAGTTATCAGAAACTGAAGGGAGGTCTGCACACCTCACTAACTTCAAAGCTATGTCTTTGTGTACCCACAGGTCTCTAACGTAAATTATCAGAACATTTCCTCCTCCATAACGAGATGAAGTGAGGATAAACCAGCCAAACCAAAGATGGTCTGATTCTATTGAAGTTTTGCTAATCTGTAAATTCTGATCTTTTTTAAACAGTAAAGTTGTGTGTGTGAAATCACACTTAACTTCTGTCAGTCTATTTGTTGCTCATACATTATTTCAAGTTTGAATCTATTTCTATTTCTGTTTGTCACTCAGAGAACAAAGACGTTTAAGTGCATAAGCCTTAGGGGAATTACCTCTGAGCCACTCTCGAGTATGATAATCCTGATAAAAATTTCTTTCGAGGACTCGTACCATAAACTTGTTCCTTCCACAACTAGTAAGAGAGAGGATGGAGGTGAATGTTGATAGCAAAACTACTCTAAAATTTTCATGGAGAACACACTCCGAGTCCTTCCCCTCCAGGGCCACACCTGCAAATCCTTCTCATCACAGAGACAGAGATGAGATAGGTGGAGACGAGACAAGGGGCACAGAGAGAAAGAGAGAGGGGGAGGGGGAAAGAGCTGGGGAGAAAGGGAAATGGTGGAGTGGAGGACGGAAGGGGGCAAAGAAGTTTAGAATACAGACTGAAAACAATACTTCCAATGCGTACAGGATACATACTGTGCATATGCTTGAAAAAGGGGTGGTCGAAGTAGCTCATCAGCTCGTGGATGTAGGCAGGTGAGAGCTGAGGGAAGCTCACAAAAGGCAGCAGTTCTTTAAAATGGACCTGTCTGTTCTCAGCGTCTTTGTTCACCCAGTGCAAGATGGTCCGACACGTGTCATCCATGCTCAGCTTCTGCTGAGACCCCAAGATCACCAGCAGCATGGACTTGGGCAGCTGACAGATCTCGCTGCCCTTCACCACCTGGTCGATCTTGTCTGACGCCATCATGGATGCTCTGTCCGCCAGGCGAGGAAGCTGGTACTTCTCGGCGAACATCCACAGGCCAACGCACACCTCAGGCGTAAGGTTGGCAATCAGCAAGTCCACGCAGTGCTGCTCCAGAAACTTCACCTGAATGAGATTACAACTTGAACTGAGTGACTTGACGTGAGTGAGTTTGTTTTTAAGGAATGCAAAATCTATGTTACGATTTAAGACTGATACTTCATAGCAACCATTGAAAGGAAGGTGTGTGTTTGTAAAAGGTGATCTTACTAAAAACCTACAGAATAACTGATCGTCTACTAGCTGCCATGGCGTAGTGGTTAGCATTGCAGCTTCCAAGGTGGGAGGTCGTGGGCTGAATTCCCAACAGAGCCATATATTTGTGAATTTTTTGGGCCCTGACTGGCTCCTATCCACATTTGAGTTTTGCTATGGGCTCAAGAGGAAGACTGGGGTCACACAGTCGAGTTTCATCAACTTGATGAATCTGTCTCTGAGAGAGGTGCTCAAATTTCCTGACCAACACTGCAGGAGTTTGTATTTCTCGGGCCTGGTTGATGCTGGGATATATTATGGAAGTAAGTGAAGTACAGCCTTGTCATGCAGTCTCAGAGCAGAATGGAACTCCACAGCATCATCATCATCATCATCATCATCAACATCGTCATCATCAGTATCAATCAGCATAAAAATATATAGGATTGAGAGGCCCTTCATGGCCTGCTGTCATGGAAACATCAGTTTTAATTTCCTCTCCGCATATATGCCGTTGTTGTGTTCGTGTCCAGGTTGCTGGTATTGGCAATTTGGTGGTGGCTGTCTTTAGACAGACATGGTGGTACCCTCTGGAGTGGGAAACGCTCACGCACACTGGTTCCGCGATTGAGCAATTATTCTTGTCAATAGGGGGCTCAGGTTGTATCCTACCTACGTTGATCAGAACAGGAACCACTGAACAGCCGACTCGGCAGTGGTGCAGAGTCTCTCTGGTGGGTTGCTTCATGTTGACTTCATACCAATTGCACCTCGTGCTTTGCCCATCTCAGCGCAGCATCAGGGAGCCAGAATGAGTGGCATGGGGTAGTGCCACTGAAGTGCTAGAGATGATAGACATGGTAGTAAGAACATGAATAACAATGATGATGATAATAATGATAATGATGATGGTGATGATGATGATGATCATCATCATCATCATCATCATCATCATCAATGATAATAATCACAATGATAATTATGATGAGGATAATGATGATAATAAACTGCTTACATATTAGCTTTGAGTTATTCTTCCCTTTATTTATAATATATCTAGATATCAGTTTTGAGTCGCTCCTATTATCTATTTATGATATAACCAGGAATCAAGAGTGTGAAATATGTATTCAACGTATTTGATCAAACTATCAAGTGATCCAGACAATTTCATTTGTAGAAATCAAATATCCAGTTTCTCGAGATACATTACATTCATTCTATTAAATACCCAGAACGCTATTTAGATACCCATCAAAATGTTATGTACAGAAAATCAATATTAAACTTCTGGACGTACATGACTGTCGGAGATATTCTCAGGCAGTGGCAATTAAGAACGACAACACTGGATGCACTTCACATCCGATCATTATACACACTGGACCGACTTTTGCCCTTGCAAAGAACATACTTCTTACAAGTATGTTAAGTGAATAAAAGAAAGAAAGAAAGAAAGAAAATGATCACATACATACACATACGCACACACACACACACGTCACCCCACCCCTGCCCCTGGAAGCCAACAATGTTAAAGTAATGGTTTTGATCACGTGCTTTCAATCCTTTCAAGAAAAAAAAAAAGAAAGAAAAGAAAAAAAGAAAAAGATTTGTATGTATGCATGCACACGTATATTCGTTTATCTACACACACACACACACACACACACACACACACACACACACACACAAAGATAAATAGATGGATAGACAGACAGATAGATAGGTAGGTAGGTCGATAGACAGACAGACAGACAGATGTATACAAAGACAGCTTTTAAGGTTGCGAAGGACCTGGCCAAACAAAAAGATATATCAAGTCAGCACCATACAAGACCAAGCCGACACTGTTTCACTTAAGAAGAAGACGACATTCTAAAGTGGACTGAACAAAACGCTGCACGAGACACAGCACACGAGTTCAGAGTCAACAGCACACGATTCATCAAATATGGAGGACTTTCCAGTACTCCGTGAAGAAGTCAGAGCTGCAGTGAAACCGCTAAAATGTGGGGAAGGCTGCAGACATCGGCAACATCCCTGCAGAACCCTAGAAACATGGCGGAGATGTAGTAATTAATACCCTGACTGCCATTTGCAACAAAAATCTGGTACACTGAGGAGAGGCCCACGCCCTGGACTGAGCCAGTAATTATTTCCCTTCCCAGGAAAGGAAATCTCCAACACTGCCAGAACTACCACACTGTAAGCTTGATCAGCCACGCCGGTTAAGTAGAGCTTATCACCAATCGGAACAGATTGCATCTGCTAGGAGATACCATCATTGCTGAAGAAAAGGCTGGGTTCCGCAATGGCGGAAATGCCATCAAACAGCTTTTTTTTTGCTCTATGTACCATTTGCGAAAAAAACATTTCCAGCACCAGAGGGAATTCTAACTCGTCTTCATGGACTTCACAAAGGCATTTGACACTCTGGCTGTAGGCAGCATGGGCCACAATGAAGAAAGGTAACATCCAGCAGAAGCTTATCAACACCATCCAGCAAATGTACTCCAAAGCCACCAGTGCTGTGCTCATACAGGGTGCTTATTCCATACTTCTGTTGGAGTTCATCAGGGCTGCCTTCTATCTCCCTCACTCTCCAACATATCCCTCGAACATTTCTTGACCAAAACACTTGAAAATTCTGTCAGCACAATCAGCACTGATAGAAGACCAGTTGCAAATCTTTGATTTGCAGAATGTTTGGCAGGCAATGAACAAGAATTCGCCAAGCTTGTTGAACGACTGGGCAAGATCAACAAAATTTGGCATGCGAATCAGCGCCAACAACACACTACGCTGATGGCCAGCCACACACTCCACCATCAAAAACTGATATAACTGTCCACAGCCATGAGCTAGAATCTGTTCAGCCATTCACTTGCCTGTGATCCATGTCAGCAGTGAAGGTTTCAAATCAGAAATCCTCTCATGGGTAGCAAAGACAACCACAGAACTGTCCAGAGTAAAACCTGTACGGGAGGACGTGACCATCTTTATGAAACACAAAGTAGGCTTCTGCGTGCACTGGTACATTGCATCTTTCTTTAAGCATCCAAGACATGGACCCTCAAAGCAGATCTGGATAGAAGAATGCAAGCCATGGAAACAAAATGCTACCACAAGAAATTAAATCAGATGTACTGATCGCATCACCAATTAACAAGTGTGTAAAACCATCAGACAGCACATAGGACCATACGAAGATCTATCGACATTATTCAACTAAAAGAAAACTAAGTTGGCTTGGCATGCAACAAGATCAAATGGCTTAGCTAAAACAATCCTTCAGGGGACTGTTGAAGGAGGCAGAGGATGAAAATTTTTTTTTTTAATTTGAAAAAGGGGAATATGAAAAAAAACAATGGGTCTGAAATCTTCGTGACGTAGAATGGACAGGGAAGACATTTGGAGAGACCCATACCTTAGTACACAATTGACAGACCTGGAAGAACCTGGTCACGTGTTCTTCACTGTGGTGCCCTGATGAATCGCCGTGGAGTTAGAACAAGAGAGGAAAAAGAGGAAAAAGAGAAAGAGCAAGGGGAAAAAAGCAGGGGGGAGGGGGGTATAGGGTAAAGTTGGTGGAGGGGAAGGGGGATCAAGACAAGATCATATAGTCATAACGAAACTACACCATGAACCATGATCTGCGTGCACTTACTGTACCTGCAAGAAAATGGACATTCTGAGAATGTCGGTTGCCGTGTCGATCGTGACGACGTCTTCAGCGGTGTACAGAATGTCGAGAAGCATCTGAAATGATTCCTGGGTGACGTCCTCATGCTTGATGGTCACTTTCCCAGCCTCGTTCTCGCGCCAGGAGCTAGACGTCAAAGACCGGAAGAAGTCGGACACGGCGGCCAGAACAAGAAGATAACAATCGAAAATCTTGTCACCAACAGTGACTTGGAGGTCACACAGCACTTTGTCCGACAGCATGCTGTGCAGTCCTTGGCGGACATGGGCCATCACTTTGGCTTGAACATCCGAGGATTCGCTCGACATGGCGGTCAAGTAAGTGGTTTGATCTG
Source organism: Conus betulinus (assembly GCA_016801955.1). Classification (NCBI taxonomy): domain Eukaryota; kingdom Metazoa; phylum Mollusca; class Gastropoda; order Neogastropoda; family Conidae; genus Conus; species Conus betulinus. The sequence continues at coordinate 74,759 of JADBJO010006710.1, read as the reverse complement.
CAAAAGAACAGCACAGAAAACTTGTATGCATGGGAATTTACCATAACCCAGAACGTTTGTTAAATCCGTGTACATCGCAAGTTGTATGTTTGTTTGTCTTTCCATTATCTTCATATTTTAAGATTTCAAAAGGGACTCAGAAGCGTGGGCGGCAAACGAGGAGACAGGTGAAGGGGCAAAAAAAGCAAATAACATGATATAGTCTGAGGGAAATCAAATAGTTTCATTCATATAAAATGTGATGAGTCGGCCAAATTTTCTCCTTGCCTTGAGAAAATTCAGAATATCTGTTGAGGTTAGTTTGCTGAGTCCTTCAACTGTGCAAACTCCAGTACCACGTGTGGAAGGAGAGGGGTAATCCGAGTTAGATGTTGAACGAGAAAGAGTACCTTGGGAGTAATTTGAATATCAAGAGAGCGAGAAAGCGTCTCACCTCTACCAAAAGCTATGCACGAGGTTCTCCAGAGGGCTTAGCAGAGGCAAAGCGTCAAGCCTCCGTTCAGAGACCGTCAGCCTGCGACGCGCTTCCGAAGGCTTCAACCTGTTAGCTAGGGTGGTATTCATGGACAACCTGCTGTTGACCTCCGGTTAGTTTTACCTCCGGCAGGTACGGAACCGGCGGTTAAACTGGACCCGCTAGTTAGAACGCATATCTATTCATGAGCCGCGGTCTGTCGTCGGTTAGTTGCCCGGCCTTCTATTTTTAGACTGACAGGGGATTCCCGTAATCTCGCTCGCAGCGCATGCGTATGCGACCTGTTTCCTGCATTTCCGGAGTAAACAACGATGTCGAAGACGGAGTAAGTCCGTGAGAAATGGACAAATCTAAATAGAGACCATCGGAATGGAGCGGCAGGCCGTATGAAAAAACGGGCAGTGGGGCAGTGCCCTCTAAACCCACAGACGAGCTGATGGACACGATTGCGGGTGGTGACAGTGACCTGATTCAAGGTATCAGAGGTGAGACAAACATGATGCGAATACTTGAAAAGCCTGCAACAAAAGCTGTGTGTATCACTGTATTACATGTGTATGTTACTGTTTGTGTGCCACTGTGTGTGAGGGAGAAAGAGTGTGTGTTGCGTGCATGCATGTACAAACATCCAAATATGTAGATGTGCGTGTACGTTATCATTCATAGCCCAATGTGCAAGTGCATATATCATGTATGTGGTTTGGTTGTATTCCCGAGCAACATTATACGGCACTTAGCAAGTGTAATGCATGAGTGTGGAAGTGTATGTCTGTGGGGGTGGGGGGGGATGGTAGGTGACCATACTGTTATTTTAATATTATGATAACACTATGACGATGATGATACTGAAATAAAAACTCCCCACAGTCCCTGAGCTGTTTTCTACCGGACCAACAGAAAAATGTGTGAGAAATTTGTAGAATATTGTAACTTTCTGTAATTGAAAAAATACTTATTCACTCAAGCAACTAATAGATGTTTGTAGATGATGAATATTATGTACATTTGTTTGACTTGTAATGTATTTGATCAGTGTAAAATATACCTTTTTTTCAGGTGGTTGTCATGACACATTCCGACAGCAGCATCTACCAGCCAGCACTTGCAGTGAGCTTGGTAATTTAAATTCTAGATTTCTGATATACCCTACCCCAAGTTTCTCTGTTTGTCTCGCATGTGTGTGTGTGTGTGTGTGTGTGTGTGTGTGTGTAGTGTGAGTGAGTGTATAGTATTGCTGATAGTAAATTATAAATTAGCTGTTGGGTAATGGGATGTATATTTAATTTTATTTGTTTTGCATACATTGCATGTAATTATATATCTCTCAAATGAAACAAACTCCAAATGCAGCTTCCTTCAAAATTAAGCTCATCTAACCTGAAGAATACACTAAGACATGCAAAGTTTACATTTAATTCTGATTCACAGAAAATTTCTTTTCAGTAAATGATCGCTGATGTTAGGCACAGCAAAGTACTGAGCAAATTTTACAAAATACTCAACAGTGTATTAAGTTGTCATGTTTTGATAAACTGAACATTTCAAGTGCTGGATCCACGCTTAATGTGTATTGTTTGCGTAAGTTGTTAAACGTGTTAGGTAGTCTGTTTTCAGCACCGATTATAAACCTTGAGCTTATGTGAATCGATTTTGGGGCACTAGAAATGTACAGACATTTGTAACTTTAGCTTTCCTGTTGTTTGAGAAAAAAAGATTGAAAAGCTAATTATGTTTCTTCTTTCACAAAGCTTGCTGCACAAAATATACAAAATACATGTAGATTCTAGTACAACAATTAGATGACAGATTATTGTATAACAATCTGATGGCTATTATGACATGGATTACTGTGCAACAATCTGATGGCTGTTATGACATGTAATACAGTTGTGAAAGAAATGCGATTAAACAACTTCCTTTGAAACAAAATGGATCGATTTGAGCTTGTTCAAACGAAATGTTGGAAAAATGGTTTTAGCTTGAAGATCTTTGAATTTATATTTCTCTCTCTGTCTCTGCCCCCCCCCCCCCCCTCTCTCTCTCTCTCTCTCTCTCTCTCTCTCTCTCTCTCACACACACACACACACACACACACACACACACACACATATATATATATATATATATATATATATATGTGTGTGTGTGTGTGTGTTTGGAGAGAAGAGAGAGAGAGAGAGAGAGAGAGAAAGAGATGTGGAGGACGAGCGTTTCGTTATTTTCATTTTGCTTTTAATTTTTGGGGGGTGTATGTGTGTGTGTGTGTGTGTGTGTGTGTGTGTGTGTGTGTGTGCGAGCGCGCGTGCGTGCGTGCGCGCGCGCGCACACACATATACAGCCTACTTAAAACTCTTGTGTGTACCATAGTCCAGAGAGCAAAATTTGTATTCATTTTGCCTTCTGACCAAAGTCAAAGCTAATCAATAACCAAAAGTAAAGCCAGTTAATAAATTTGTCAGGTCAGTATCACTTAGCGACTAATACACATCTGCTACATTTACGTTTGAAAATTCCTGTAAGATGCGGCGCTAGTTCTGTCCCAATTCTTATTCAGTTTAGCATCACGGACGATGGTTTACATTTGATGGGGGAGGGGCTTACCGACCGCGCTCCGCTTGCCACAGTCCTCTGTAACAGACGCCTAATTAGCGACCCAGTGACCTCCTTACTGACGAAAATGAATGGCGCAAAGGCCATCCAGATTTGAATCGCCGCTACAAAAATGGAGAAACCGTTTGTTCTTTGTACAGCCTACTTAACGCTCTTGTGTGTATCAATCAAGTGAACAAGTTTGATTAAATACTGTTATCGCTAAATTACTGTACAGCTACAATAATACAAAAAGCCATTTGTTCTTTGTACAGCCTACTTAACTCTGTCGTTTGCTGGTTTTTATCTACTCTTTAGAACAACCAGATTTATGTTAGTGAAGGAAATAAAGCTAAACCAGGAGAGATATTTTTTAAAAGTATCTTCACGTTACAGGTAAAAATGTACGCGTGGTGAAGGGAAGCAGCAACGAGTATTGAGTGGTTTGGGGGAGCAAAACGAATTGGTGTGTGTGTGTGCGCGCGCGCGCGCGCGCGTTCGTGCGTACATGTAGCCGACCACGTTCTTTTTTCGCTTGTCAAATTCATACTGGAAAGAAGCAAGAAAATGTAACCCATATCCTTTTGGGTTTTAAATTTCTGTAGTTCAGTGAACTTGAACTCTTAATAACCCTCCCTTTTCTTGGGTTACAATTTTGGGTGAGGTGCGTGATTATTAAGTATCTTTGTTTCTTACTAGTCAAACACAATTTCCAATATAACAGACTGGAGTCCACAAATAGAGTAAAGACAAAACAAAGCGTTTCTTTTTTTAATAATAGGGACTAACTAAGCCAAAACAATAAAGGAAAACAAAAAGAAACAAACGCTTCCCAGATCAGCCCAAAATATTTCCTTTCCAACAGTATGGCCTATCCATACACAACCACTTGGAAATATATATATATATATATATATATATATATATATATAATATATATATATATATATATATATAAGCTCAGAGATCCTGAGAACTTTATAGATTTTTACAGAATTTAGAGTTTCAAAGGTTTCAAAGAAAAACTGATTTTATAAGTTTTTAATCTTTTTGAGTCTTTTAGCGCCTTTAGGAGTTAAATAAGAAACCAGTACTGACAACCAAAAACAAAACCAAGGGTCTCAAGCCAAAATAAAAATCTTTTGAAAAAACAACACAAAACATATAGATGATTTCTGTCTGATCTCTCCACATTAATTTCTTCAATTAAATCAATGGCTACACATAATCCTGAAAAGACAACCATTGCTGAAAAGAAAAAAAAACTACAAACCATAAAATCTTAAACATATTAAAAATACACTTGCAAAATCAACACATGTTACAAGAAAATTGAAAACAATGTGTAATAAATGTGCCAATAAGCTGACTTTCCCTAGTCCTCGGCTTTCACAGTAGGAAAACCAGTCAGCGAGTCGCATGTCACCCATGCCACATGGAAATTTTCCCTTTGTCTCTGACCACATGTTTCACAACCTGCCATTTTGCCGAACAGCATGGTCATAAATCGCTTTGTCATCCCGTGTTATCTTTTGCCTGTACAAGATTTTTCCCATGAGGAAAGTCAAACAAAGTATACTCTGAACGCTACTGAGCATTTCCTGCTCAATAATTATTATCGACACTATGTCACATCTCCATGTCACAGTGTACCCAACATTTTGATACGAGGTGTGTTCCCCACAACATCTCATATCACCCCGTTTTGGTCGCTCCTGCGCCCTTCCAATATTAATTTCCCAATGGTCATAAATTTCCAAACAGATATCTCACTTCTCTCGCTTTTTTTCCTCTGTTATTTACCAGCACATTTATACTGTTTTTTTTTTTTTCCCACAAGAATTATACAAAACAATGAATACAAACCCCATCATATCTTTGAGCGCAACTTGCCCTAATTCAGATCAAATACACATGGACAAAATCAGCACAGATCTTACAATACAATACACAATTAAAAAAAAAAAATCTCACATTCTCAACAAACCATAATTCTGAACATCAAACCAGAATCCTTTCCAAAACATTTGCATTCTACTATAAACTATTTTTAAACAAGTGTCCACAGGTGAAAAATACGTTGCATGAAGGCTTGCCACATTCTAGTCACAACGGCCAATCAGTCTTTATTCAGTCTACCTAGAATCATGTGGCCAAAATGTGGCCCAAAACAGGTGCAAAGTTTATTTCTTTTCCAACTCTTTTCTTCTTTGGGAACTTTTAGGGCTAATTATTTAGTTACTTATTTCCTTAATGAAGTCTACAATATAAAACAAGTGTATAAAATTCAATTTCAAAACAAGACAGTCACCCAATTTTGCTGGTAGTGGCAGAGAGCAGCCCCCAAAGCCCTCTCAGCTTGTTCTGGTTGCAGCTGGGCCTCTGCGTCTAGGTTGGCTAGCATGTGGCTAGCATGTGGTGGCTCTTTTTTTTATAACAGTAGAGACACGTGGTCACTCAAACAGAAAGTCACACATGGGCGCCTACACGAGAAATCATCATTTCCTTGTTCTAACTGGAAATTATTTAAAAACATTCCTTCTATTTAAACGAGTAATCCTTAATTTATACAACTAATAAAGATATCCTAGAATGTTATAATAAAAGAAACCCCTAATACAATTTAGATTTTTGTTTGTTTATTTTCTGCGGGACTACTTCCTGCTTAGTAAAAATTGCCACCAAAACTATACACACAGCATCTGTGCAATTTTCGACTCTCTTTTTGTACTCCCAGTTCTTATAGAACAGGGAGTACTTCAGAATGGGAACGAAGAAATGCTCTGTGTGTGTGTGTGTGTGTGTGTGTGTGTGTGTGTGTGTGTGTGTGTGTGTCCCTCTGTCTGTCTGTCTGTCTGTGGTCAAAATGTGTACCACTCGCTCCAGACAAAACTGCTGGGCCGATCTTTCTGAAAATTTGTAGGTACGTTCATTATGGACCACGGATGATGCCCGTTGTTTTAGTTTACTGCTATAGCCGTTACTAACAGCTGTAACAGCCTGTAAATGTTTTTCTTCTTTATGGAATATCTCAGAAAGTACTTGGCCGATCTTTGTAAAAAAAAAAATGAGCAGGTACGTTCATTATGGGTCACAGATGATCCCCGATGTTTTAGTTTACCCCGTTATAGCTGTTATTAACGGCTGTAACGGTTTTTCTTCTGTATGGAATATCTCAGAAAGTACTTGGCCGATCTTTCCGAAAATTTGTAGGTATTCATTATGGGTCACGAATAATGCCTGATGTTTTAGTTTACCGTTATAACCGTTACTAACGGCTGCAACGGCCTGTAACGCTTTTTGTTCTTTATGGAATATCTCAGAAAGTACTTTGCCGACCTTTATGAAAATTAGCAGGTATGTTCATTATGGATCACAGATGATGTCCGATGTTTAAGTTTACCCCGTTATAACCGTTACTAACGGCTGTAACGGTCTGTAACGGTTTTTCTTCTTTATGGAATATCTCAGAAAGTGCTTGGCCGATCTTTCTGTAAATTTGTAGGTATCTTCATTAATGGTCACGGATGACGCCCGATGTTTAATTGAACCCGTTATAGCCGTTACTAACGGCTGTAAAGGCCTGTAACGGTTTTTCTTTTTTATGGAATATCTCAGAAAGTACGTGACCGATCTTTGTGAAAATTTGTAGGTATGTTCATTATGGGTCACGAATAATGAGCAACGTTTTAGTTTACCGTTGTAGCCGTTACTAACGGCTGTAACGGCCTGTAACGGTTTTTCTTCTTTATGGCATATCTCAGAAAATACTTGGCCGAATTTTATGAAAATTAGCAGGTATGTTCATTATGGGTCACGCATGATGCCTGATGTTTTAGCTTGCCTCGTTATAGCCGTTACTAACGGCTGTAACGGTTTTTCTTCTTTATAGAACATCTCAGGAAGTACTTGGCCGATCTTTCTGAAAATTAGCACGTATCTTCATGATGGGTCACGAATAATGCCCGATGTTTTAGTTTACCGTTGTAGCCGCTACTAACTGCTGTAACGGGTTTTCTTCTTCATGGAATATCTCGGAAAATGCTTGGCCGATCTTTGTGAAAATTAGCAGGTATGTTCATTATGCGTCACAGTTGATGCCTGATGTTTTAGTGTACCCCTTATAGCCGTTACTAACGGCCTGTAACGGGTTTTCTTCTTTATGGAATATCTCAGAAAGTACTTGGCCGATCTTTCTGAAAATGTGTAGGTATGTTCATTATGGGTCACGAATAATTTGCGATGTTTTATTTTCCCGTATAGCCCCATTACTAACGGCTGTAACGGCCTGTTACTGGTTTTTCTTCTTTATGGAATATCTCCGAAAGTACTTTGCCGATCTTTGTGAAAATTAGCAGGTATGTTCATTACAGGTCTCGAATGATGTCCGGTGTTTTAGTTTACCCCGTTATAGTCGTTATTAACGGCTGTAACGGCCTGTAACGGTTTTTCTTTCATCATGGAATATTGCGGAAAGTTAGTGGCTGATCTTTGTGAAAATTAGCAGGTATGTTCATTATGGGTCATGGATGATGCCCGATGTTTTAGTTTTATCGGTATGGAATAGCCGTTACTAACGGCCTGTAACGGTTTTTCTTTACCTTCATGGGCTAATATCTTGGAAATATCTACTTGGCTGATCTTTCTGAAAATTTGTAGGTATGTCCATTATGGGCGCCGGATGATGCCCGACGTTTTAGTTACTGACGGCTGCAACAGCCCATAATAGTTCTTGTTTTTTTTGGAATGTCTCAGACAGTACTTGGCCGATCTTTCTGAAAATTTGTAGGTGTGTTCATTATGGGTCACGGATCATGCCCGACGTTTGATTTACCGGTATGGCCGTTACTAACGGCTATAACGACCCATAACGTTTTTTGTTTTTTATGGGATATCTCAGAAAGTAAGTGGCCGATCTTTCTGAAAATTTGTAGGTATGTTCATTATGGGTCACAGAGATTCCCGATGTTTAAGTTTACCGTTATAGCCGTTACTAACGCCCAGAATGGTTTTTCTTCTTGATGGAAAATCTCAGAAAGTTATTGGCCGATCTTTTTGAAAAATTGTAAGTATGTTCATTATAGGTCACAGATGATGGCCGATGTTTACCAGAATAGCCATTACTAACTTTAGACCAGCCCAAGTTTTTACTCTTTATGGAATACATCATGCGTATTCAGGATAAACTGGGAGTACGTTTATATGCTTTGCATCTTGTTTTTTGTTTACACTGATGTTTTGCAGAACCAACCTGGCTGTAATCTACCGCGGAAATTCCTTATTTTACGTGTGTGTGTGTGTGTGTGGGGGGGGGGGGGGGGGGGGGGGGGGGGGGGGGGGGGGAAAGGTACAAAAAAGAAAGAAAGAAAACACGTGACGTCCTGAATACGATCAATTCATCAGAATATATTATATAATAAAAGCAAATGGTAACGTAGTATCTACACCATCAACATCCTCAGAGCAGATGAAACTAATCTGTGCTGAAACACGATAGAAATGTCCTTGATTTGTCGCTCCCAAATTGTAAAACAAACAAACAATATATATATATATATATATATATTGAATTATAAACAAAGCTTGCTCTTATGTCTCAGATTCAATATTTCTTGCAGTCATTGCAACACCTAGCTGCTCTGTAAGTTGCTGGAATGGTGCTCGGTACTTATCCTTGGAATTTATTGTTTCATTGTATATATATATATATATATATATATATATATATATATATATGCATGTGCATCAATAGCAAAATAAATTAGTTAATAAAAAAGCCATATGGGCCAGCAAATAATGCAGAATGGTCAGTTAGCACCCTGGACGATGTGTCCAATGGTTACTACCTAGTTGCCAGGTTACGGAAAAGAAAACAACAAACTGGCTGGAGTTCAACCAGTTGGTATAAGAATAAAAAGGGGTTAAAGAGTTTCCAGAACAACGACAAAAGAATGTCAACTAATACAGAAAAACGTTGACAACGAAAGACAAAAAAAATAATGAAATATGCATTCAAAGAGGATGACAGAACAGGACTTTACAGCACAAACTTCCACGCTGCTAAAACAAAAAATAATAACAGTTTTCTTGAAGCATGAATTTATTTTCTGAAAATCAAAGCCAAACTGCACTGAATCACTTTCAGCAGAAATAAATGAATGACAAAAATGACCGGCAGATGGTGGATAAACAGTTTATACCATTTCAACATTATTTTGATTTGCGCCGAATATGAGAAGATAAGTGGTTTCTCGTTCTTCGTTTTCACTCTCCTAAATGTTATCTGTTTATACCTGAAGAAGATCCAAGAGGTCGAAATGCATTATGTCTTGTCCTGCACTTTGTTTGTCTGCGTCCTTGGCGGTAACTAACACCTTCTCTTTCTGAATCATTCAGTCAAATAGCAGTCACTCAATTTTGCATTAATTCTTCCTTTTTTCTCTTCACAGAGGATGCATCGTATGTGTATCATCCCACCAACCTCTGAACTAGCCTTATCTTCCAAACTTTGATGATGGGACTTTATCTTTGCACAAGATTTTGTTCGTACGCTCCCACATAGAATCTCGATCATTCGAAGGATATTTTGAGAAAAGGGATCAGAGCCAAAGAAAAAACAAAACTTTGTACCGAAATGGTCTGCCAAGTTTTTAACTCGAAATCCCTGGATAACGAGACAAGCTACTGAAGTCCCGTGCACAAAACTGGAAAAGAAAATCGTGAATGACCAACAAATACCAAATGTATGTAATGTTTCATTCATAAACACACACCAAGAAGAAGAAAAACGTCAACCACAAACAAAATATTTTACTCTGCAGAAGTAAGTAGGTTGAGCGATATACATCAAATGTCACAAACAAACAAATTAATTAAAAGTACTAGACAGAAGCAATGTATTGTTTAGTAACAAATGCAAAACAGAATCAACGATCAAATCAATAACAGATAGAAAATAGAAGTAATACACAAATTAATGACAGATACTAAACAGAATCAATACAAATAATAATAATAATAATAATGAAATACTATATAGCGCCTATTCTCGGCTAGAGACCAAGCTCTAAGCGCTTTACAATCCACACTCGTTTACACAACGGGCTGCCTCCCTGGGTAGTGCCAACTGAAGAGCTGCCAGCTGGCGCTTCATTCAGTCGTTTCCCGTGTCATCCAGTCAATATCGTTCAATATCGTTCACTCAGTTTCCTTACTTCCTCCATTCTTTCAATCTCATGCAGGGTGCATGCTATGTGTAACGTGTCATCCATACCAATGGCCAAACTGGCCTTCTCTTCCGAAAGTGGTGTGATGGGATTTTACGTGTGTGCAAGATGTTATGCGTGCGTTCACACACGGAACCTCGGTTTATAGTCTCATTCGAAGGACTGTATGGGAATGGAGTCAGAACCAATGTTAACTCCGAGGGAAAAATCCCCTGTACCGAAATTCGAACCCGTAACCTCAGGATCACGAGTCCGGCGCTCTACCAGCTGAGCTATTCCGGCCCCCATCACCAATTAATATCAATGACAAACGGAAGCAAAGCATCTTTCAATAAAAACTACCCAATAATGAAATATATTTATAACCAATTAATAACAGATACCAGACAGAAGCAATACAGCAATCAATAACAATTGCAAACAGAAGCAATTATTATAACCATCTTTCAATAAAACCTACCCAATAATAAAAATATATTATCACCAATCAATAACAGACACCAGACAGAAGCAAACCACCACCAACCAATAACAACTGCAAACGGAAGCAAAGCATCCATCGATAATAGTTACTCAATAGAACTAATATATTATCAATCAATGAGAAATCCCGAGAAGGTGTAATAAATCAATCAATAACCAATAACAACAGACGTGACACATAACAACAACAAATACCAAGCAAACGTAGTGTCATTGATAGCAAATTGATAAAGAAAGCATGTTACAGATGGATAAATAAACAGATAGATAGACGGGTAGTTAGGTAGGCAGGCAGGTAGTAAGTTAGAGAATTAGACAGAGAGATAGATCAACAGATGGATGGATGAATGGATGGATAGATGGATAGATGATGGATGATGATGGATGGATGGATAGATAGATAGATAGATAGATAGATAGATAGATAGATGGATGGATGGATGGATGGATGAGTAGATAGATATATAGGTAACGTTGCTTTTAGTCCAGCCGACCGTAAAAGGCCATATCAGTTCTGTCACTGCATTGAAGTCAACTCAGATAGGTACGTACGTAGGTAGGTAGGCATGTGCGTAGGTAGGTAGGTATATATATAGATAGATAGATAGATAGATAGATAGATAGATAGATAGATAGATAGAAAGGCAATCTTAATTCCATCGTGAGATAGACAGGCAACCAACGCTATTTATCTAGATGTAGGAGGGAAGTGACGTTGTCTCGCCCTCAAGCAAGGGCGTATGGCGCAGTATGTTACTATGGAAGCACAACAGCACGCACGCACATGTGTGCGCGCGCGCGCGTACACACACACACACACACACACACACACACACACACACACACATACATACGCGCGCGCGCGCGCGAGCACACACACACACACACACACACACACACACACACACACACACACACACACACACAAATACACACACACACACACACACACACACACACACACACACACACAACACAACGTTAACAGAATCTGTGGACAACATTAAACGGGAAAGCAACGCTTCCCATCACTTGGATAAACTCGATCTTAACCTTGGGACACGCCTCCACTTGATCCCCTTGTCACCGTTTCCATTCTTTTTCCTCACTGTCTCTTGGTCCTTCCAGTTCGGTGGCCCGGCCCATTCTCCACATCAGTGCAGCTCTTCCCTTTCTCCTGGACTCACACAGCCTCTCATCACCGGCTGTCCATATGACACCCGCAGACGTAGATCCAGCAGGTTTCAGGTCTTGACGGGCTAAAACAAAGTGGTTGCATTCACTGGCCGCACCTGTCCGCTACATTGCGAGCGGCTAGTTGGCAGGATAGAACTGTGTTCAACTCGGGGTTATCTTCCTCTACCAACATTGCTTGCAATCGTCCAATCGAAATCGATTTCTAGGATCAGGAGTAAATAACTCATGCAAAGCTTATTTACCTTCCAAAATGGCGATTGGCTTACTGACGTCGATTCAGATATACATTTGATCACACAATGTAGTTCAAACCCTTCGCTGGCTGCTTTTGGGGTGCTGTTTGGATTCTTTTTTGAACCCTTGGTGGTGAGAACACCAATAGAATTATGGACTGTGGTGTGTCTCTGTTTGACACGAAGAGCACAGACACAATCAGCCGTGTCTCCCTGATGAGTCCGATCCAGCTGACGAAAGGCCTAGGAGCAGGCAATACAAAATAGATATGCCTTCGAGAGGGATTACGATGGTTCCCTCAGGCAGCTAGTGAAGGGTTTCTCATATTTATGATATATTCCCCCCATTTTCTTCAACTTTTTTTTTTCTAAACGTTCAAATCTTTGCCAAGTCATTACTATAATGACTAAAAAATTGTTAGCGTGCACTTGTTTTCCCCACTACTTAATTGTTCAGCATTATTATGTAGTTCAAACATGCTGAGAATCGAAAAAAACTGAATTTCACATGCAAAGCAGAAGCACGTGCAAATACCTAAAATCAGCCGAATGTGGGGAAAATATGTTTTGCTGAACAATTCAGTAGTGCGGAAAAACACAGGTGCAGGTAACAATATGTTTTGTCAATTGTGAACCTCTGTGAAACGACGTAGGAGTGCAGCGATGATCGAAAACGGTACACGTTTGTCAGCTGGGCTGAATTCCCAAGTTTATGGCCAGGTATCTACATTGGTATTAAATGCGTGCGTGTGTGCGTGCGTGTGCATGCGTATGTGTGTGTATATGTGTGTGTGTGTGTGTGTGTGTGTGTGTGTGTGTGTGTGTGTGTGAATGTTGTGTATGTGTGAATATGTGTGTGTGAATGACCTCTCTCTCTCTCTCTCTCTCTCTCTCTCTCTCTCTCTCTCTCTCTCTCTCTCAAGTGCCTGCTTGATCAGCCTGAGCTCTGAAGGTTTGATTAAGATGCAAGACCACACGTAAAACTTGCTAGCTACGTTGAAGTATATTTGAAAGCAGCTGTGAAAGGCGCCGTCTTATCGGACATATAAAATCACGGGAAAGGTCAGCCACTTACCGTATTACTACATGTTTCTGGGATCACATGAAAAGCACACTTGCACACACACGCAAACGTGCGAACGCACAGACAGAAAGATAAACATGCAGACAGACAGACAAAACACACGCTCACACACATACAGACAAGCAGAGAGAGAGAGAGAGAGAGAGAGAGAGTTATAAACAATGACACTTTTTACATATTTCGATGTCTGATAGATTTATATGAAAATCATTATTTTACAGGAAATGCTAGCATCATTCATTGATTTAATACATTTCCAGCTTTACATTTAAAAACGTAAATCAAAAAGGCAGGTCGGCACGTAACGCCGGGATATATAGTGAAAGTAAGCTTACAGTACAGCCCTGTCATGTAATCTCAGACCGAAATGGACATCCCGAGCATCATCTCGTCATCCTCATTCTCATCCAACAGCATAAAAAAAAAAAAGTCTCAAATTCTGTGGCCCTTCATGCCCTGCTATCATGGTGACCTCAGTTTCGATGTCTTCTCCACGTCTGTGGCCTTAGTTTGATTCTGTCGGGGCCACCGGTATGGGCAAGTTCGTGGTGGCTGTCGTTTGATGGACGTGGTGGTGCCCCCCAGGGGTGGGGGAGGGGAGGGGGGAAGAGGCAACTTACACCGACTCCGCGACCAAACAATCATTGTCGTCAAAAGGGGGCTCAGTAGGTAGTGTCCTGCATATGTTAGATCAGAACAGGCACCACTGAACACCACCGAAGTGACTCGGCGGCGGTGCAGTGTCTCCTCCAATGGGTAGCCTCTTCACCACTCGACACAGATTACTCCTGGTGGAAAATGAAAATGAAATGAAGCAGGTAACTGTAAACAATGAACAGTATTCATTGTTTACTGTTGCCTGCCTCGTTTCATTTTCAATTTCGTTTCGATTAAATCGAGGTTATTTGTATTTGTTTTTGTCCGTCTTTGTGTTTGTCTTTTGATCTCCCTTGCAACCTTGGGTGATCTTCAAGCGTAGGCTCAAAGACTGTCCCCTACATTTTATACTGTTTGCATGATGTCTGTAGTTTTTCAGCAACTTTTTTTCCTCCTCACACTTTCGTTTTGTTTCATTTACTACCCTTTACTGGATGCGTTAGGGGTGCTGTTGGATTGCGCCCTTGGTGGTGAGAACACCACGGTATTATGGACTGTGGACTGTGTGTCTCTATTTGACGCCAGGAGGACAGACACAACCAGCTGTGTCTCGCTGTTAAGTCCCGATCCAGTGGACAAAAAGACAGTACAAATAGATTTGCCTTCAAAGGGGATTATGGTGGTTCTCTCATGCAACTAGTGAAGAGTTTTCATTTATATATATTTTCTTAATTTCATCTTTCCGGTTTCTCCACCTTCAACCTTCCCTGGCGTCCCCCTCCCCCTTTAGTCTAAATCTTTGCCAAGTCTTTACTTATGAAACAGTTTGAGTTGTGGCGCGCGCTTGGTTTTCTTTCCCAACTATTAGATTGGTCGTTTTCGCATTTGTCTGATTTTATTCAAGTTTAAAAGGCTGTGCTAGTCTTTAATATAAGTTACTCTGTGTTGGGTTTTCTCTTATGGGAGCAAAAAGTACCTTTCTTGTTTACTGTTCATTGTTCACTCCTGGTGGGTTGTGGGTGCAGGGCGATGGGCTGTGGACATTGGGTCGGAATGAGGGGCATGAGTGCAATGCTACTGAGATGGGACAGCAAAGCACACACACACACGGCATGTCGACTGTCTACGTTCATGGATGTATGGCAAACAGACGGTCACACCTTCTCCCGTGCAGCTGCTTCCTCCTCTCGGCGAGTTCGAAGCATTCTTTCATTTTCAGCACGCGTGTGCCCTCGCACGGGAGGTAGATGGTCCTTCCCCTCCCCTCCCCCCCCCCCCCCCCCTCCCCCCCCCCCCCCCCCCCCTGTCGCTGAGCGCAAGCATCTGTTCAGCCGCCAGGGGCAGGCGTCCTGCCACGTGCACCTGCCCTGACCGGGTGTCCAGGCACTGCATCGTGTCCACACACTCCACATTCGTTACCCCGAACACGTAGATTCGGTGCCCAACTGCGGCTGTGGCTGGATTGTCCACGCTCACCTGCAGTGCGCTTGCATCCCTGGTCCAAATCTCCGTGTTGGTGTCATAGTATGAGATGCCATGCCCCCTGTCAACATTGATATAACAGACCTGTACCAGAAAAAAAAAACAAACATCATGGGAATAAAACGCCTGTTTTTCCCCCACTGTAAACAGAGTTATTTTTTCTTACTTTATGGGTCAAACAAATAGGTCTACAGAGACAAATATTGGATTTGAATCTGTCACATGACGGTCCCTAAGTACACACTCACATGCACACACAGACAAGAGATCATGCGCCCCGCACGTAACCACACATCTAACTCCTTTTCTTCAGTATTGCAAACTAGAATAGGCCCTACAATTCTAAATTTCTACCCCTGTAAAAAAAAAAAAAAAAAGAGGCTTTTCATTGCATTCACGCCTCATTTCTTTAGTGTAGCGTGGGGAGGGGGGGGGGGTAGTGGGGGTAATATTTTTTCAACAAGGCATCCCTTTTATACACAGTGTTAATACTTTACTTGTCACAGGCAGGGAATGCAAAAAGAAAAGAAGCAAATCTTCAAACATTTTTGAAAAGGAAGTTGGATCTGAATAGACTTTTCTTCTCCTTTGGTCTGCCATGCAAAGCAGATCTGAAAAGCAAAAAGTTCAAGTGGCCAGTCCTGCGTTAAAAATTACATAGGTAGGAAGGAGGTGGTAGATCTGGTGATTTCCAACTGAGTTCTTCTGTGAACTCAAACTTGCTCACCCTACTTCTTACAATAGACTCGCCCAAATCCGTTCTAACTGAATCTAAACAGGAAATTGGCACATAAGGGCAGTTTGTACTTTGGAAGTAAGGAGATTGCTTCATGTGTCTTGCAAAATTGTCTGCTTGGACTGTTCGGTTGAAAAAAAAAAAAAAATGGATAGCTAAGGAAAATTAACGATCTGTTCGTCGTTGTGAAACTGAAACACAGGATAACATGGTGATTGTATTAAGTTTAAGATTGTAATGCTTGTTCTGTTGTATGTAAGATCTTGTGACTTTTGAGTTTGTGAATACAGGCAAAATCTTAGCGTTGTTAATCAGATCTGGAATGCATGATTGTTGGGAGAGAGGGAAGGATGGGTTTGAAAGTGATTTGAGAATGACTGGAGAGGAAATGGGTGCTGTGAGACAGTGTAAATGTTTAACTTAAACTTTAAGAAAACGGAGTGAATGATCGTGAAATGTGAAGCGTGGGCGAGCTCATGTGAGATGGTAGTTGTGAGAATGGCTATGACTGGTGGGAGAAAGGGCGTGCAACTGAGTGATGGAAGCATGATATTAGTATTTACGATAGTATAATGTCTACAGACCTGCTACTGCCACTAATACTGCCACTGCGGGCATGCTGCGCAACGTCCAGGACATCAGACGTAGACCGACAGCTGGTGGTCTGTCTACGTGTGTGCTGTAGATCGGGACTTCACGAGTACAGGGGAGATATCCGACGAAAAGGGGGGGGGGGGGGTGGAGTCCTCTCTATGTAGCATTTAACGAGGACCTAGCTCAACAGAAAGCTAAGGGCCTTTTTTTTTTTTTTTTTTTTTTTTGTAACCCATTCTGGACAAGGAAACAGTGGAAAGACAAACTTGTGCTGTGCACTCAGCTGAACTGAAAAGCCCAACAAGTTGCGAGGGGTACATCTCCATAGCTCCCCGTCTCGGTAGATCCCCATCTCAGTAGATCCCCCACTACATGTGGACGAATTTCCGTCTCAGTAGATCCCCGTCTCAATAGATCCCCGTCTCGGTAGATCCCCATTTCGGTAGATCCCCGTCTCGATAGATCCCCCGCTACATGTGGACGAATTTCCGTCTCGATAGATCCCCATCTCGGTAGATCCAAAAACAGTAACGGGGATCCATCGAGACAGGAATCAAGACGGTGATCCATCGAGATGGGATCTATCGAGACGGGGATCCATCGAGAGAGGGATCTATCGAGTGCCCCCCCCCCCTCCTGTTGCGAGCTTGCTTGGGAATAACTGTACATGCGTGGAGGAGAAAAGAAAAAAAACAACTTGAAAACAAACCAAAAAAAGAAAGAAAAAACTATTGAGAGAGAAAGAATGTGTTGATGACATTTATTTTGTGAATGTGCTTGTTTAATGTAGTGGTTGATAATCGAGACCTAAAGTAGTGTTACATTGTTTAGTTGTAGTTGTTTTGAATCATTATAAATAAATGGGTGCATCCTTTAATTTGTCATGCTCGCCGTCTAGTTGCGCGAGGTGGTACTTCAGTGCGTGTCGAAGTACACAAAGCAAATAAGTGCATGATTTGGAAACGCATATGTAGAACTAGACAATGCGAGTTAAATCATGATTTGGGAAGCAAATGTTCCCCACTCTGTGTCAGTAAGAGACACCTCATGGCGAATGGGCATATTGTCTGTAGGTTAGTCTGACCCTAGTCAACACAGTCTAGCTTACGTGACAAAACTAAGGATCACCGCGATCGAGGGCTACACGCACACTTCAGAGGGATAAGCTGATCGTGACGGGACCCATTCGGCGCCATGACGACCGTGGCAACACACACGGATCGGTCAACTTGCGCGGGAGGCCAGAGATAAACGACACGGCCATCACACCGCTAGGACCACGGGACACACGACAACAAGAACAACACGTGCAGACAAGTTACGCTGAAGCTGCCAGGTCACCGCGTGACGCCGTGTGACACATGTGACAACGCATCGGCTTAGAGTTGACAGCAGCGGGATGCGAGAGAAGACTCAGATTAGTGGTGGTTTGGGCCAGCACGTGATTCTCCTGACATTCGGTCGTGTCATGACACCGTGTCACCACCCCGTGTTACTCTTCCCCCACCCCCATCTGTATCCTCTTCTGGTAAGGAACAGACAGTGTCACGTGAAACCGTTCAGGTCAAAGGTCATAACCCCCGTAGTCGGGCGCAGTTTGATAGCTGTTCACGTGAAAGAGAGATAGTGAACAGAGACGGCTTACTGATAGTCCGAGGGCCACATCGAGCTATCGTTCAAGTTCGTCGGCTTGAAAGCCGCATCGATTTTTTTTTTTTTTTTTTTTCTTTCTTTTTTTTTTTTTTTTTTTTGCGAAAGGTACTTGGATAACATACGAATAAAATTTATAGTCTAGAACCACCGAACCTATCTAAATCAGTAGAACGCAAAAAAGTTTGGCGAATTAAATGAAGCCGAAAACGTCTTTTTACCGGCTGTTTTCATCGCGAGTTATTTCCCTTAACATGCAGACGACTGTCTTGTTCATTGTTGCGAATGTGAATTTTCTACTTATTTAGAACAATTTTCTGATTTTCGATGGACTACAACTATACGATCCTGTCACCAGTGGACGGTCTTAGATGGAGAAGAACAGGTGATCGCTCAAAAGCTTCTGGGTTTCGACTCGAAGAAAGTGCACGGTACCACCCCCAGAGTTACATGCGGTTCAATGGCAAACGCAGAATGGAACAAGCACAGGTGCTTTTTCAGAAGGGCAAAGCTACTGGTACAATTTCACCAAGAAAGATCGCGAGACCAACGACAGAAAAAATGGAAGAGGAACAAGTTCCAGTGTTTTGCCACGCATCAGCATTTTATGCAAGAAGACCAAGTGGAAGCGCAACACAGCCATAGGAACATGGTGTCCAGAAAAAAACTTGCCAAGTATAAGTATTTAAAGCATTTTTGTTATGACAGTTAATAAATTTTGGTGTGGTGTCACGCATCACATAGTGAATGACAAACATGTCATGAGCATGCAAATATCATGCTGACATCAGACACAACTGCAGTAAACAAGGGGATGTTGCTGATGCAAACTGACAAATTTATCACAGAGAGAGAGAGAAGGGTGGTCCTTGATACCCAGTTTCACAAACTGCATACAATTCTAACCTATCCCTACCATTCTCTACCACCACCCCACTTCCCTCCCCTCCTCACCCACCCCCCCTCTGGCATCCCATTCCATTTCAAGTCAAGAACCCTTTATTTTCTCCATGACATGACGTGTGTGTATGTGTGTGAAAAAGACTGAAGGAGTGAGGTAGTGTGTGTCTGTCATTTGTTCTCGTTTACATTTCCCCACCCTCTTCCCCATCCCTTCACCTAAAGACAAATTGGCATAAACACAATGTGTGCTGTAGACTGTCAACTGCTGTGCTAAGTAGCCACTGAATGCGTTTTACCGTGGTCATTGGATATGTGAGAGTGTGCTAGTCTGACGGGTCCCAGTGTGACAACTGTCAAAGATATTGTTTTTTGCATGTTGTTTAATTAATATATGTTTGTCCTTTGTATTCAAATCAAAACAAACCAGTACACATCTGTACCAAAATACAATTTTAAGACATTACTGAGTGTGCACTGTCAAAATAGTAATAATACTAATGATGATGATAATAATAATAATAATAAGCATTGATCATTAAAATCAAATGTTACAAAGCATGAATTCTGCATTTAAAAATCTATGCAGTGTGCAGAATCAAGAAAAACAAATTTTTTGTAATTTAATATGTAGCTTTATTTTCTAGTAATAAAAGATGTGACTGACGTAAGGACAATCAGCATAAATTGTGGTGTCATGTGTATGATTTACTTGTAGCATAGGTAAGTTTTTACTTTTGATGGGTGTGTGAATATTAAAATTTCACTTTTAATCATATGTAAGGGCATGGGTATTTGAATGCGTAGTTGTATATCCTGATTGGTTAGCACATTAGCTCTATGTGTGTGTGTGTGTGTGTAAATATGCATTGGTATGTAATCAGTTTATCTGGTACCAACAGGGATGCCCTTCAGCAGAAGGATTCTATGATGCTGTTGTCAGTCTTCAGAGAGCTGATGTCCTCCATGACATTCGGTACAGACCAGACTTTCTAGCTGTGGAGGCAAAGTAAGTTCACATACTCACCCCATTTTCACACTGAAGACCTCTCTCTCTTTCACGCACGCTGGGCACCAGTGTGTGTGTGTGTGTGCTGCTGCTGTTCTTGTGTTTGCTGAGAAGGGTATGGCAGGTGTCATTGTATGTGTGTCACTGTGCACATGAGTGGTGTGCTCAAGAGACTGACAGATGCAGAAAGAAAATGTTCATAGATTCTTGTTTGACGAACAAAAAAAAAAAAAAAAAAAAAAAAAAAGTAATTTAGACCTACTTTCTCATTTGGGACTTTTTTTTTCTCTCATCTAACATCCCCTTTGGTCATAATGTTTCATCAGTTTTCTTTCATATTCATTCATCCAGTCACCATTCTCCTCCTAGTCTTGCATTCTTTTTGTACCTTCACTCTCAAACTATTTTTTTTTCAGTGGAACTTCACTATAGTGCGTTCCTATTTTTTTTTTACATATTCATGGTATGCTAATCTCAATCCACTTTCTTCCTTACCCCATTTTACTTTGTTGCCAGTATTACTGCCTTTTGAGAGTTACCAATTGCTGTGATGGATTTTGTTATTATATTTATTTTTTTTAAAGTGATGATGATAATAGGGGATGACAAGGTGAATGTGGTTATGTTGCTATTATTTATTTTGTTTTAAGAATCACCAGTATTTATATTTACACATTTTCAAAATTTTTTCTATAATTCTCCTTCCCTGTTACCTCCCTCTCCTTTTGCCCCCTTCCCTCTCTCCCTCCCTCACTCTGAGCCTCTTGTCCTAGTTTTAATATCAATCTTCATTGCTCTCACAGGTATCACAACTCCTGGTACAGAATCTGATGCATACAGCATCCAAGGGGACAGTGAAGGCCAAAACAACTGACTGTGATGGTTCATCCAAGTCAACTTCTACCCTGTGTTCGCCACACCCATTCCAAAAATCATTTGATTCATTCAGTATGAATGCCATAGAACCACAACTGCGGAAGGGTGGAAGAATTGCCACCATCATTAAGCTCAACAGATTGTTTAGGCAAATATGACAAGAAGAGGAAAATATTTCTTTGAGCAAAACATTGTAAAAGCACATATTTGAAAACATGCCTTTAGGCAGTATACTCTCTTACATTGTTTTTGCAGGGCAAAGGTGCAAAAGCAAGTCACAGGTGGGTTTTTTTTTTTTTCCAGTGCTGGGCAGAGCATTGTTGTGAGCACAGAACTAGAAGACACTGAAACTGACAACAGTGATGAATCAGACGACAGTGACTTAGAGAATAATGAGTCTAACAATGATGTCATCTATACTCAGGATCTTAAGGCCCAGAGGGATGCAGCTGTTACAGACTCTAATGCTGAATGGCAGCAAACTTGTGAAACAGTTAGTAAGACAAAGGCATGTGACTGGGATAAAACAGTCAAAGATAACTGCAGAAGTTGCAAGTGATGTACTGTTCTGTGCATTAACGGAATAAATGGCAGTGTGAAAGACAGTGTGCATGAGTATGGGATGACATAGTGAATAATTGGATGAATTATGATGTGAATGATGACGTAGGTTATGCTGGTACCTGCACTGGTGATGATGTTGACGATACCGATGTGCCTGCTGTGAATGATCCCAGTATTGTTGCTTGCTTGTTGCTATGCTGTTGCTTGTTATGATTATATGGGTGATGATGTCGGTGTTGATCAAGCTGGTTCAAGTCAAGACAGTGGTGACGCCAATGATGTGATTAGTCAGAAGGGTTATACCAATGTTGTTGATGATATTACCAGTCATAGTTGTGGCATCATTATTGATGATGGTCATGTTAGACATCATGGTGGTGATGACAGTAATGATGTCGGTGATGTCATTGGTCATGACGTGGGAATGTCAGTGATGTCAATAATCATGGTATTGGGGATGTTGGAGTTGTAATTAGTCATGATTCTGGGGATGCCAGTGATGTCATCAGCCATGAAATTGAGGATAAAAAAAGGATGTCAATAGTCATGATAGTGGGGGTATCGGTGATGTCATCCTGTTGTGTGCATTAACAGAATAAATGGCAGTGTGAAAGACAGTGTGCATGATGAGTATGGGAATGATAGTGAATAATTGGATGAGTGATGATGTGAATGATGATGTAGGTTATGCTGGTACCTGCACTGATGATGATGTTGATGACACTGATGTGCCTGCTGTGAATGATCCCAATATTGTTGAAGATGTAGATTATGTTGGCCCTACACTGATGATGATGTTAATAATACCGATATACCTACAAGGCTAGCTATAGTGTTGTCCATCATGATTTGACTGCTGCTAGCTATGCTGTTGCTTGTTATGATTATATGGATGATGATGTCGGTGTTGATGAAGCTGGTATAAGTCAAGACGGTGGTGATGTCATGATTCTGGGGATGTCCGTGATGTCATCAGCCATGAAATTGAGGATAAAAGGGATGTCAATAGTCATGATAGTGGGGGTATCGGTGATGTCATTTGTTATGATACTGGGAATGTCAGTGATGTCATTAGTCATAATATTGGGGATGTCGGTGATGTCATAAATTACAATATTGGGGATGCCAGTGATGTTATTAGCCATGATACTGGGGATATTTGTGATGGTATTGGTCATGATGTTGGGGATGTCATTAGTAATGATATCGGGCATGTCGGTGGCATCATTAGCTATGATATTTGGGATGTCAGTGACGGTGTTGGTCATGAGGGTGGGGATGTTAATGAAGTTATTAATCATTATAGTGGCGATGCCAGTGATATTATCAATTATGATATGGGGGATACCAGTAGTGTTGTCGGTCAAGATATTGGGGATATCGGTGATACCACTAGTCATGATATTTGGGATGTCAGTGGTGTTGCTGGTCATGACATTGGTGTTGTCAGTGATGTTATTAGTCATGAAGGTGGAGATGTTAATGATTTTATTAGTCATGATATTGAGGATGTCAATGATGTTATCAGTTATGATATTTGGGATATCGGTGATATCACTGGTCATGAGGGTGGGGATGTTGGTGACGTCATTCGTCATGATGAGGGGGATGTTTGTGTTGTGTGTTAGTCATGATATGTGTGATGTTAGTCATGATGGTGTTGATATCAGTGATGTAATGAGTCATGATAGTTGTGATTTTGGTCATGTTATTGGTTTTGATGGTGGTAATGTCATTAGTCATAACTGTGGTGATGATGTTATTGTTGAAAGCAATGTAGTCAGTCATGTTATTGGTGTCGACAGGAATAGGAATCATAATAGTGATTTTTCTTCTGATGTTAGTGACATTATTGATTATGACCATGATAATGCAAATGTCGTGGATGATGACGTTTTCGACCACATGCAAGACAGTTTTCAAAATGAATGATTAACTTTTTTGACTTATAACATTGAGGGACTGGCACGTATTTATGAACCCGATATGCGATCTTTTATAGGAGATTCTGATTTTACTTCGCTGGTGGAAACTTTTTCTCAGACCTTTACTTCACAGTGTTTTCCCCAGCACAAAGCCTGTGTTACACCGGCTGTCAGACTGACTGATTCAGTCACTGCCCACCTCTCAGGCGGTGTTGTGCTATTAGTCAGAAAGGAAGTAACTACTTGTATTGAATGTATTGAAATGGAATATGATAATGTAGTTATTTTGAAGATATCTAACGTTTATTTAATTCACTCTGACATTGTTTTATTGGGTACATATCTCCCTCCGACTGACTCGGCATACTACAAAGATACGGAGATATCTAATGATGTTGCACTAATTGAACAGTGTATTTTGGATGTTCTTGAACTGCTTGGCGATGTTCATTTTATTTTTTTGGTGATTTTAATGCTAGAACTGGTACCGAATACCCTCATGATGACATTATCCCAGATTACTTTTTTTGATAACTCTTCCATGACCCATGTTAATTCAAGCCCATCCTAGTTGACATTCTATGGATCATACCATGAACAGTTTTGGAAGATATCTCATTAATGTCTTTGAACAGTTTAGTTTTTTCAATACTAAACGGAACTGTAGTGGGTGATGCACATGGGAATTTTACATATGTGGCTTCATCTGGTTGTAGTGTTGCTGATTATTTCTTGATGTCGAGCAGCCTTTTGTCCTTGTGTTCATTGTTGAAAGTTCAGAGCAGAATTGAGTCTAAACACATGCCAGTAGTTTTGGAATTGTTGACCACCACTATTGCTGAGATTCCAGAAAGAGTTCAGCCTAAACGTAAATCTTATTCCAAGTATGTTTGGAATGAAGATTTTAGTCAAGACTTTTATTTGTGTTTGGATTCTGATGAGGTTAGAAACCACATCAATGAAGCAATTGAACTCGTTGATTATGATATTATGCCGCTTTGACAAAGTTTAATGAGGGTTATATATATAGCTTGACAGTGTATGAAGAAGACTGTAACAATACGTGGGGACAAAAAGCAGGTATGGTTCGATTTGGAATGCAGACAAAGTAGATTATTTCTAAGGTAAAGGAGGAGGAAGTTGAGAGTTTTTAACAGGACACACGATGACACGGATAGACTGGAATATTGTGAGAAAAGAAAACAATATAAGTACTTGTTAAGAGAGATAAGCAGCTGGACACAGGGAGAGGGTGCTGTTGACACTGCAAGAAAAAAAATGAATGATCCGAAAGTTTTCTGGGCTACTGTGAAGTCTTGTGTTTCAAAATCTTCTGCTTCAAATGAAATTACTAAAGAGGAGTGGTATAATCATTTCAACAATGTATTAGATTCACTGCCTGTTGATGGTAACGATATTGATTTCCTTCGACATTGATGGCTATGGTAGTAATGATGATGTTGTTTTCCATGGTGGGTAACATGTTGATGACGACGATATCATTGAAGCTTTAGAAGATGATAATATAGATATTCTTGAGCGAGACATAAATTATAATGAAGTTTTGGAAGCTATAACAGCACTAAAAAAAAAGATAAGGCTTCGATACCAGATGGTATAATTGGTGAATTTTTCAAAAACCCGTCAACACAAATAATACAATTTCTTGTCAAATATTTCAATTTTCTTTTCACGTCTGGTTCATATCCTGATGTATGGATGGAGTCTTTAATCCAACCATCACATAAAAATGTGATACTGCCGTCCCAGATAATTATAGAGGTATATCTTTGCTGAATATAAGTAGTAAAATTTGTAGTTTTATTTTAAATAAAAGACTGTCAAACTGGATAGAACAAAAAGAATTAATCCATGAAACCCAAGCTGGCTTTCGAAAACATTACAGTACTATTGATCAGATCTTTACTTTAACAGCGTTAGTTCAAAAGCAGTTAGTTAAACACAAGAAATTGTATGTTGATTTAATAGATTTTAAAAGGGCGTCCGATTCGGTGATACGGGAAAGGCTTTGGATGTTTTTGAAGAAAAAAAAGACAAGGGGTAAAATGTTCAATGCAATAAAGAACATGTGTAATGTTGTAAAAGCTAGGGTTAGAGTAGGAGGAGATGTTTCAGAAACATTTATGTGCCGTCATGGCCTTAAACAAAGAGAAATATGTAGTCCTGTTTTATTTTCTCTTTTTATTAAATCATTTACCTGAAGAAATTACATGAACAGGAAAGCATGGTGTTCAACTTAATCCCGATTTCATAGAAATTTTAATCCTCCTCTTTGCAGACGACGACGTGCTAGTTTCAGATACCATAAACAGATTCAAACGCAACTAAATATCTTATGGAATGTGTCCAAGCGATTAGGACTAATTGTGAACCTTGAGAAATCTAATATCGTTATATTTAGAAATGGTGGTTATGTTTCTATTCGTGAAAGGTGGAAATACGAAAATGAAACACTTTCGATAGTGAATATGTAAAAATATTTAGGTATATTCTCTTCTGCCCGTCTGTCACATACACATTCTCTTTTGGATTTGTCCAGTCGTGCAAAAAAAAAAAAAAAAAAAAAGGGGGGGTGGGGGGTGTAATTGCAAAATTTTGCATTTTATGGTCAATTGGTAGTTCATCTCCTGCAGTATTTTTCAAACTGTTTGATGGCCAAATACAGCCCATGCTGATGTATGGGGCTGAGATATAGGGTATAAGAACAAATATTCAGCCAATTGAATTAAATCTGCTCATCTTTTTTTTTTCTTTAAAAGGGTTTCTTAATATAAAAATGTTTTCTTCAAATATACTAGCTTATGGTGAGACTGGACGATATCCACTTTTTGTAAATGTTTATGTTAAATGCCTGAAATATTGGTTACGCATTCTGAATGTGCCACTGAATAGATTACCTCTTAAAGCATATAACATGTTACTAACTCTGCAGAATCAAGACAAAGAAACTTGGGTGTGTCCTCCATGCAGAATCTTCTATATCGTTATGGTTTTGGACACGTTTGGGAAAGCCAAGGTGTCGGAAACTGTAATTTGTTCATATCAATTTTTAAAATAGATTAATAGAGTGTTATAAGCAGGAATGACATTTTGACATGACAACAAGAGATAGATTCTCTTTTTGTAGTTCATTTAATTCGGCGTTATCTATTGGTTTTCATTTAACTACAATAAAACATGTTCCTGTGCGAAATGCTTTGACTAGATTAAGACTTGGGGTCTCATCATTGAAACCTCATCGTTTACGACATTGTCAAAATGTTCCAGGAGAAACTTTGAACTGCCCATTTTGTTTTGTTAGAGAAACGGAAATACTCTTCATTTTAGTATGTCCGAAATATAAGGAGCTAAGGGAACAGTATATTCCCGCCAAGTTCTGTAAATACCCATTATGATTTAGATTATCAATGCTTTTGGCAAACCAGAACAGTATCGTAATAAATATTCTAGCAACATTTATATTCATATCATTGCAGTTGAGACGGCTTTTCCCGATTTAAAAGAATTGCAAACCAGTTTCAAATCATCTGGTATTCCAGCATGTACTTTTGCTTTCCCTTTCGTGAATATGTTCTTATAGTATGACTAATGTTCGACATGACGAAAAAGCGAAAGAGCACACAAAACAAAGTGTGAAGTAACGCACTTTAATGCACGACACAAAACAAGACAAGAAATTTTCGGCAATAAGCCTTCCTCAGCGACAAAACAATGAAAATAGTACAGACATAAACATGCGCAATACTCCCCTTGTGAAGCCAAAGTGGTGAATGAATACTTGTATTGTTTTGTGTCGTGCATTAAAGTGCGTTACTTCACACTTTGTTTTGTGTGCTCTTTTCGCTTTTTCGTCGTGTTCCGGTAACGCTGCAGTTTGTTTCATTTGCTAGTGTTCGACATGTTATACTATTATTGTTGTCATATTGTACTTTGACTCCGCTCCCATGATATGGGCTGTAGACCTAATCATTAAATTTCGTACTCTCTCTCTCTCTCTCTCTCTCTCTCTCTCTCTCTCTCTCTCTCTCTCAGCTACTCCGCTGCCTCTGCCATAGTGACAGGCAGTCTCTTTATTCGCAAGAGTACAAATCACTAATCGCCTAAAATCACCTAAAAGAAATGATAACTTCAGTAATGTTAATACGTAATAATGCTGATGATACCAATAAAAATGATATTAATAATAGTAATGGTAATGGTGGTGGTTACACTAATGATTAATGCTAATAGGTAATGGATCTAAACTGATCAGAAAAAAAAATTACGAAATAACCACTCCACTTTGTACCTTTTTATGCGCACTTGATCCACCAATCAGGTAGATTCTGTCGCTAGCCGCACACAAGGAATGTTTCTCCACTCCAAAGTCTAGGTGTGGAAGTGTTTCCCACTCGTTGTTTCCAGATGTGCACTTGATTAATTCTGTTTTGTTCTCGCTACCTTGACAAACGTACAGCTCGTTCTGGCAGACACAGATCGCAGACTGGGGCTCAAATTGCCATGGGATATCTTTCAAGGCGTAGGAGTAAAACTTCCTTTCAGGTTCCACGCTGAAGGCAGTGACGAGGGTCGCTGCGATGTCAGCCATGCTGTCACCCAGAACAACAGCGTATTTTTGCACCAAGGACGACTGGACGATTCTGTCCTGTCTGGCAAGCATATGTCGTTTCAGTTTCGGAGTCTGTCCTTCAAGGTTGAAGCTTAGGGCTTCCCGAATCTTCTCTAAAGACAAACAACAGTTATGGTTCATTTTTCAAGATTTAAGAATACGGGAAAGTCTATTTCACGTCTTTGTGTGTGTGAGGGGGGGGGGGGGGGGTGAGAATCGTTCCGGTCATCGAGAAAATGTAGTTCGTCCTCAACGACGTGGCATGTTGTGCATAATCTGTTTTCTCTGTCAGTGTGGGTATAACGGCCCCTCTCAATTTGGAGTTCATGGGCACATTCGTAATCTAGTTAGTGCTCGTCTGCAATCTGTGTCAGTGTGTTGCTCCAAATAAGCCGCCTGTGTTTGTATTCGGTAGTAACTGTGGCATAAAATTTGAGCTTGGATGTGCTTTCGTTCTTTTGTTTTCTTCCAGAACTCAATATAAAACGTTTCCAGCTTCGCATTGATTAGAAACTTCAGGCGAGTCACACTAAATGTACCTTGATTTTCCCAGACATGCTGTAATCCTATCGTTGACAAGGTTTGTCTTATAAACTTCGGCCATTTGCTTTCTTCGGTACCCTGAGAGATCATTGACTGATAAATCTGTTGTTGGTAAGAGTCTTGGTCTGACTCTAATATGTGTATCCAGAATGCGATAGTCTGGGTTATCACTTTAAAAGTAATCGGGAATCTCCCCAGTTCGCCCAAAACCGGTAATGTCATTGCTTTTCTATGAACTCTTAATAATTGCCTGCAGAATTTAATGTGTGCGGTTTCATGTGGGAATTTGTTTGCAAGACAGGTTTTGAACAAATGCTGCATTTTCTTTTCCTGACATATTCATCTTTGTATTGGTAAGAGGATGGGAACCACACCTCCGACCCATATGTGAAGATGGGAGAGACTAATGAGTCGAATAGGGTTGTAACTGTTCTCATATTTACATTTTGACCATAAAACGTTCTCTTCAAGGTATGTGCGGCTTTATTCCCCTGTCTTGCTAAGTGTTCTTGGGCTTCTGTAAAATGTCCGTTTTATGGAAAATGACTCCAAGATATTTATATTGATCTACTGTTTCAATTATGTTTTCACCGCAATTGAAGAATAGTGGTGCCTTTGGATCTGATTTGGTGAATACAACGACCTTTGTTTTCTCTGTGTTGATTTTCATTCCCCAGTCTAAACAGTAGTTGTGTAACTGGTTTAATTTACTCTGAAGTCCCTGTTTTGAAGTCGAGAGGATGGCTAAATCATCTGCATACAAAAGACACGGAATTTCGACTTGTTTTGGTCAGAAATTCGTGGGGAATCATGGTCTCTGAGATATCCGACTATGTCATTTATGAATATGTTAAATAAGGTTGGGCTAAGGGTATTACCTGGAGAACACCCTTTTTGTATTAATATTTCCTTAGTGAAACCAGATTGGCTTCTTGTACAAACCGAAACCCCGTTGTACATGTCCTGTATGATTTGGTAGCATTTACCAGTTATTCCTGCTTGCATCATTTTCATCAGTAGGGCTTCGTGCCATATATTATCAAATGCTTTGCTGAAGTCAACAAAACAGCAATAAAGCCTTTTAGTTCTGTCTTTTAGTACCTTATCAACTAGTTTTGACAATATGAATATTTGATCAGTGGTCCGTGAACCCTTTCTGAACCCTGCTTGCTCCTTTGCCAAGAGGTGGTTTGCCTCAAGATAATTCATTAACCTTTCATTCATTATGTTGCAAAACACTTTTCCAAGCGAACTATTCAAAGTTATGCCTCTGTAATTGTTGGGGTTGGACTGGCCGCCTGACTTATAGACTGGGACTGTGATTCCTGTTTTCCAGAGGTCCGGGTATTTTTCTGATTTTAAGATTAAGTTAAACGCGTCTTTCACAAGAGGAGCGATTTCAGGTAACATCGCTTTAAGCATTTCGTTTCTAATTCCATCTTTGCCTGGGGATTTTTTTATTTTTCAGCTTTCTGACCGCGTTCCTAACCTCCGTTTCTAGTATTTCATAATCTAACTCAGAATTCCCAGAAGGACGATTATTTGACCTCTTAAATGCTACTAACATGTCATCAACTGTTTGTTTTCGTTTTTCTGCGATCTTCTGTTTCTCTCCTATTAGTGTTTTAAGATGTTCAAACCATTTGTTCGCGCTGAGACAATTTTCTCTGACCATAGATTTCATGATCGTATGTTTGCAGTTCCCGAACGGTTTTCCATATGAATTGGGATCAGTTTCTAGGGCTTCGTTTAGTGAATTAAGGAGTTTGTTCCGATATGTTTTCTTGGTTTTCTTTAAAAAGTCGTTTATATATTTTACATTGTGAAAAGTATTTTTGCCTTAGTTGTGTTTATTTTGGGGGTTTCTGTTGACCGCGTTCAGTAGTGATCTTATCTCTCTTCTTTGGGAATGACAGTCTCTGTGGAACCACTTCTTCTTTCTATGTCTAGATTTTTTTCCTATCCATCTTGTCTAAGCGCCATCTTTGCTGTGGTTGAAAATATATTCGTTATATGTTCAATAGTCGTATTTATGTCGATGTCATGTTCATTTGTTGCAGTTGTGTCACACAATGTCGGTCTTGATATTTTGGATCATGGTGCGTATGTTGGGCATTTTAGAGGTTGCTACTACTTTTTCGGCAGACTTTTCATCCCACTGAAATACTAGATAGTCTTCTTCTGTGTTTATTGTAGAATTCCTATGAAGTAGGTCTTTACGTGACTGTTGTTCATCGTGGGTTGTGAGAGAGGCTTGTCTTTTGTGTAATGTATTTTCATTATCTATGGGTAGTTGGATCAATAACTCTAGTGGGCAGTGGTCAGAATGTCATGTCAGGTCAGTTACTTTCATGTTTAACACATGTCTAAGCAAATATTGTGAGCAAAGGAAATAATCTACTACGCTGCTTCCCTGTGAATTATGACAAGTGTACAATCCTGCAAGATCTCCAAGCACTCTCCCATTCAAAATACACATTTGATTTTCAATACACATGTTACATAAACGACGTCCGTTCTTATTAGTAAAGAGGTCCATCGACTGTCTTTTTATGACGTTATCAAAATGATAGTCAGCAGGTAAATCATAATAATTCTTCTCATTGTCCAGGCTAACGAAGTCGGTTTGATTGCCTGTCCTTGCATTAAAGTCACCACACAGGAGGACATTGCCTTTTGTTGTTAGTTCTTCAATGTCACTTTCTAATGAGTCCCATATGCATCTAGTAGTCCTTGCCGAAGGAAGAGTGTTCCGGTGGAATATATACACAACCTAAATATACATCTCTCTTTTCTGCGGTTTTCACTGTACATGCTGTTTTAATCTGTAACCATGCAACATCGCTGTTATTTCTTGGTAGGAATTTTATATATTTCTGTACTGCTCTTTTATGTAGACAGAGATACCCCCTGAAGCCCTTGGGGCTTTCCCCCTTTTTGGTCGATAATAATGAACCCCTGCTGCAAAACCAGGTAAAAATAATTCATTGGCTTTTTCTATATCAAAATGGGTTTCTTGTAAAAACACAATGTCATATTTAGACAGGATTTCTACGACACTTTTATCAAGGAGTTTGTTAATCTTTAAGCCGTCATCGGTCCCCTTGTAACCTCTAATATTCCATGATAGCACACGTAACGGAAAAGTCATTTGTAATATTTTGCGTACGAAATAATGTGCAATACATCTATGGGAAAACAGCTTACACACACTCACGGACTAAGAGCTAATAGAAGCCGCTGTGGGCACGGTTTGTGTTATGGGGAGGGAAAGGGCGACTGTGATGTTGCCGAGGGCGCATGTTGTCTCGTCTGTCATTACCATGGTGGTACCGGCGGTCGTCTCGGCGATCATTTTGGTAGGTGTGTCGTCGGTAGTAGGGTTGGCGGTCATCTCGACGGTCGTACCCGTGGTAATGTTCGGCGATGTCACCTCGGTAATTTCGGTTGTCGCCCCGGCAGCAGCATGGCTGTAGGCTTCCCGTCGGCCATATCTGCGTCCATCCCGACGGTCTTCCATGCGACGACCATGTGTGTGTGTGTGTTCGCACGTGCCGCCGTTAAACAGATAGTTCTTGCTGCTGACGTAAAATCATGTTGAAAACATTGGACTGTCTTTTTTTGCGAAGTATTTCATTCCTGAAGAAACCTTTGTGGCGAAAGCTTGAGTCATTGATATTGTCCTTGTGGGAAAGGATTGCCTACTTGTTATAATATTCATATTGGGGTGGGGGATTCGGTTCGTTTTCATCTGCAGCAACATAGCAGAGGTTTCTTTCAGGCAGTAACCACCAGGTGTTGTAGTAACTACGGTAGAAATGGGTTCTTTCTACCACAAATTGCTTTCAAATCAGACTCACGAGCAAGCTTTGGCAGAACCTCGAGCTTTTCGCGTTTGTTGTTGTTGTTCTTGTTGTTGTTGTTGTTTTGTTTTTTGTTTGTTTGTGAACGCGGGCTTTCAGGGCATGTCCAAGAAACAGACACGGGCTGCACATGAAAAATTATTGCTCCAAGGCCTTGCTTAAGGAGTCGAGTATTCATACACTGTTGCAATTTGATTGGTTTGAGAATCTTTATTGAGTCTGAATGTCGATTCTATCCAATTCCTTTCATATTGCCATCAAGATACGAGCCAGGTGCTTTCAAGCAGACAGATTAAAATCAAAGGAATGGGATTATTTTGTGCAGTTGAGGTTGGCGTAAAGATAGGGTAACACGTGAGTGCAATGGCCTGAAATGTGTGTCAACTAAGGAGGACGTCATGCATTTGAAGATTGTGATTTCATTGGTGAAGACACCCCCCCCCCCAGCCTACCCTATCCAAAAAACAGGGGAAATAATTCGTGGTAAGTTGTTCTTTCAATCAATCATCAGATTAACATTACATGTTGGTGCAGATCTATGGTAGGCCTCAAAACGTTTACGCGGATTATATAGCGTTTTAGAGCAAAATCTTAAATGTGGTATGTGGCCACAGCCTGACGCTATTTTCGAGCGCGCGAAAGTTAGCAGACTTGTCTACCTTTGGTCTAAGTCCCTTGGTTCAGGTTCAGGTTCACAGGGACAATTGCTCTTGCAATTTTAGCCAGAACTTGCTTTACATGTCCCTTCTATGTGTTGTGCAGTTTTTGTAAGGTCAGGTCTTAAACTCTCTCAAGTCTTTATTTGTCATAATCAAAATAGTCTTCAATAATGTACTACTATCGATAGAGTTTTTTGAAAAGATTAGTATTTTGTGCGCGTTTAATGTTAGGGGTTAATTTATTCCAAAGATTTGTTACTCTGTTACTAAAAGAAAATTTCCTTAGGTTAGTGCGACAATATTCATGATAGATTTTATCCACACTATTTATGGTAGTATCAACTCTTGATGCAGTAAAGAATTTTGAAATAGGAATGTTGTCAATAGGATTAAATATTTCAGACTTGGATCAAATCGCCCCTCACCCGTCTTGTTTCAAGGGTAGGCAGTCCAAAAGCTTTTAACCTACCATCATAGTGAAGATTTTGTACACTCTTTACAAGCTTTGTTGCTCTTCTTTGTACTCCTTCGAAGGCAGCAGACTGCCTTTTTAATCGAGAATACCAGATTGTATTGCCATATTCCAAATGTGGTCTAACGAAAACCTTATATAGTTCTGTAAAGCTGTCTTTATCTATGTGAATAAAAGTACGTTTAATTATGCCAATCATTTTGTTAGCTTTATTTATAGAGTTCTGAATGTGCTTATCGAACATCAGGCCAGAACCAAAAGCGACACCAAGATATTTTTCACAAATACATGTTGAAATATCTGCATGGTCACCAGTATTGCTGTTTAGCATTGTATATTGGTATTTCGGGTTATTACGTCCAATATGTAACACGTTGCACTTGTCCGCATTGAAGTGCAAATTCCACGTGGTAGAGACCATTCGGATAAATTGTCAATATCATTTTGTAATGTATTATGATTATGAGTTGTATTGTAAATTTCTGTATTGTCTGCAAATATTTTGCAAATACTTTCCACAGAATCTGGCAAATCATTTATAAATATTGTGAATAATGTGGGACCGAAAATACTCCCTTGTGGCATGCCACTTAGAAATTCCGTAAAATCTGAATATGAATTTCCTACTCTGACTCTTTGCTGCCTTTTAGTTTTAAAAATCCCTTATCCATGTATGCACTCTACCTGTAATTCGGTATGCCGATAATTTCACATGAAGCCTCATGGGGAACAGAATCAAAAGGTTTTTAAAGTCTAAGTAAAGTATATCTACATTGTTGCCATTATCTAGAAATTTTGTTAAATCCTCCATGACAAGTAATAGTTGTGTTACACAAAATCAATGTTTACGGAAACCATGATGGCATTCTGTGCATAAGTTGTTCAAGGTCATATGGTCTACAATAACATCCCGTATAATCAATTCCATATGCTTACATAGAATTGATGTAAGACTAACAGGCCTATTATTTCCAGAATCTGTCCTATTGCCTTTTTAAAAAAAATAAAGCTGTTACATTTGCAGACTTCCAATCCAAAGGTACCACATCTGATTCAACTGAATTATTGAACAAAACACTGAAAGTTAATGCTAGTTCATTATATGACTCCTTAAGAACTCTTGCAGGGATAATATCAGTCCACAAGATTTGTTAGAGTTTATATCTTTAAGCCTTTCTTTGACTGCACTGGGTGTAATACACAGATCGCTTACGGTGACTCCTTGAATCTTGAACCAACTTCTACGATAGGAACATTACTGGTATCTTCTTTTGTGAACACACTAGAAAAGAAATCATTTAAGGTATTCG
Source organism: Conus betulinus (assembly GCA_016801955.1). Taxonomy (NCBI): domain Eukaryota; kingdom Metazoa; phylum Mollusca; class Gastropoda; order Neogastropoda; family Conidae; genus Conus; species Conus betulinus. The sequence goes on along the minus strand of JADBJO010006710.1, from coordinate 39,662 downwards.
CCTTATCTTCATCTGACACTGCCAAACACCTTCTTTTGTATTCAGTGGACTAATACCAATATTTGTTTTGTTCTGGGATTGTACATGCTTCCAAAACTTTTTAGGATGCGCTTTACAATTTGACACAACTTTTTTTTTCAAATTCAATTCTTTCTTTTCTCTTTTTTTTTCATATCATTCCTCCTCCTTACGTACTTCATATACTCACTTCCTTGTTTAGTATACATAAATCTTTTGTATGCATTTTTTTTTTTCTGTAACTTTCCTCCACGCTTTTTTTTATCCAACCATACTGGGTTTTTTTTCAGTATATGTGTTAAACACACTTTGGGGGGAATATGTTTTTCAATACATTTATGAATAGTATTCTTGATAATTTTCCAACACTCATCCAGATCCATGAGAGTAATTTCACACCAATTTAACATGAACAAATCTTTCCTTAAAGTTTCGTAGTCACCCTTGTTGAAATCATATTTATATTCACCCTTTTTGGATTTTTTCCCTCTATGTAAGGAAAAAAATATAAAACCCAGTGATCATTTTTTTGTAACTGGGGCACTATGTTCAATATCTGAAATCACTCTTTCATCTTTAACCAAAACTAAGTCTGATATAATTATTCTCGTTTTGATTTAGTCTTTTCCTTGTCGGATTTTGTACTATTTGAGTAAAATATACATCTCTTAGACACTCTAAAAATGTTCATCCTTCACATTTGACCATGTACCTTTCCAATAAATATCAGGATAATTAGAAATGCCTGTAATACACACAACATCATAAGATTGTATTATTTTCATTTTCAGAAGTTTAAATAGTTTTTCATCGTTTTCTTGTGACGAAGTAGGATTTTAAATATGTTTCCAAAATAAAACAGTCAAGTTGTCTTTACTTTTAAATTGAATCCAGACACTTTCATCAAAATCAACATCATTTAGTGAGCACATAAGTATTTAAGTATCCCTTTACATATAAAAGGCACCTCTTCTGGAATTATTAGTTATTAACAAATCATAACGAGGTATAGCGAATTCCGAATTGTTAAAATCTTTCAAATTTTTGGAATGGCCTCAGTAATGGATATATCGGAATTCTTATGATCAATTGAAGCGATAAATTCCTTTTTCATTTAATAATCCATCAATGTCAGCATATAAAAACTTGTATTGGAAAATGTTGATTTGAAACAACTTTATACGTACTATTTACAATATTTACATTTTTCTTGTAGGATTCCTTCTTATCTCAATTTCCAAATGACACCGTGACCAGGTCTGAGTGATCTTTTCACAGTTTTCCCGCTTCTGATCTTTAAGTCCGTTTCACCATTTTCAACTCTCTGTTTCATCTCCTCTCTGAACTGTTTCATGTGCTCTCTCTCTCTCTCTCTCTCTCTCTCTCTCTCTCTCTCTCTCTCTCTCTTGGTGTGTAATCAGGATTTATGTACATTTTGTCCTTTTGTTCAGTCTTCCCTTTGTTGATCTTGTAAGCGTTTTTCAGGATTTCCTGCTTTGTTTCTTTTTTGTTTTGTTAACTTTCACTCTCAAGAGACAAGTGTAATTACCGCTCAGGACCTTGGTTTCTAAAATTTTCTTGCGACGTAGGCCTCTTATTTGTCTGTAGTTCATCGTATTTTTGCTGAGCATGTGTACCAAAAGAAAAAAAAAATCGGCGAAATCCTATACGTAAACAAATATAATACATGTGTGTGTGTAAAGAGAGAGAGATGGGGTTGGGGGGGCTCTCTTGGTGTTCAAAGCTCCACACTTCATACAACAGACTGCAGTAAACACCGCAGACGGTGAAACATAAGAATAAAAAAAAATAACGTCTTTATCTTTTCGTGTGTTCAGACTCGAATGTTTGGTTGGCCCAATTTTTGTTGATAACATGCCTTAGTCTGGTCAGGGTACGATGATAATTCATCACGTCAAGTCAGCAGGCTTATCAAACAGGGTGAATTTTCAGCCAGATCAAACCAGGCAAAGTCAGGTCAAGCTGACAACCGTTGCGTGCAAGTCAGCACAAACACACGCATCGAAACACACACACACACACACACACACACACACACTCACTCACTCACAACGCGTGCGCATATATAGGCAACGCACACAAAATCATTAACAAACTTTAATGTTCATACAACCAGACCACCTACTGTACACAAACACTTTCAAATACCACCAAACACTCAAAGCAAAGCACATTATCAATTCAACTCATATGAACATGATTGATAATAGAGGACCCATCAAGTTGAGATTGTTATACAATAATGTCGTTACGTTTGTTTAGACTTAAACTTGTTCTAGTAAATGCATGTAGTATGCCTTCCTAAAGTTGGTTTGTGTTTAATGATGTAATGTATTACATTACATAATTTACTACCAGAATGAATAAGAGAGGACATGAAAAGATTAGTTCTTGGGAGAGGAATGCGGATATTACGTTTGTTAAGAACATCACTAATGGAAAATTTATTGTTGAAAGAGACAGGTGTTAAACTGTCCATGATTTTAAGCATAAAAAACAGCTTTGTTGTAACGACATTTAAGACTGAAGGGGGAAATACCTGATTGCTTTTAATCACTGGGGACAAGAGAAAAGGATTTGAGGAGAATTAGCTTTAAAGAGCGTCTGTATAAGCTGTGAAGAAGTTTTAAGCAAAAAGATCGCCATTCGCTGCTGGATGAACGGTGGAAAGGTAATAACTGGAGAGCACCTGAAAATAACCTTCAGTCTCGGGTTTCGATGGTTGTTTGGGAAAATGAGACGGTGAGCAATTCTATACCTTGTTTTAATCATCGAGAAAAAAAATAGGGTTCACACGCGCGCGTGTGCTTGGGCGCAGACACACACACACACACACACACACACACACACACACACACAGAGGATCGGTGGGATTACTGTAACCAAAATTACATGTGTTTTATTGTTTGTTCGCTTGTTTGAAATTCCCTCCTGTGATCCCATTTGCATGCATACTAACACTCCACAAAAGCGTTCTGACTAAAGAGACGTTTGATACTGCACCAATATCTTCATTGCTACTTTTGATTTGCAGTTAGGGATTTTTTTAACTGTTATAAACTAATACTTTCGCTCCTACTTTCAGTTTTGCTACTGAGGATATCTTTTATGTTCAGGATTTGTAACAATTATATTTTCAGTTCTACTTTCACTTAGTTTACTGCTGTATATTAATTTTTTTTAAGTCAAGGAATTCTTACAAACTGTACTTTTAGTTCTACGTCTGTTTTGCTACTGCAGATGTTTTTTTCCCTGTGAATTTTTACACACTATACTTTCAGTTCCATCTCTGTTTTGCTACTGCGGATTTTTTTCCTCTGTGAATTTTTGCAATCCATACTTTCAGTTTTACTTTCGGTTTTGTTTTTAAGGATTTTCTCCCCTATTAATTCTTCCAAATTATGCTTTCGGTTCTACTTTCGGTTTCAGAGTGTTTGGAAGTCGCCAGATGCTGCTGCATCAAAATTTTCGATCGGTCTCTCTATCTCTCTCTCTAAACAAAACAAAAAAAAAAAGTAAAAAAAAAAAAAGAAAGAAAAAAAAAGAAGAAAAAAGACAAAAAGAAGAAAAGAAAAAAAATGCGGACGCCTTTGGTAACATATAGTGCTCAAAGTGATGTGTACTTGGTAAAGAATATCAATCTGACGTTCCCAGATCTTCGTGTTTGGCTGTTTTTACGAGCATAGATTGGATGACGCAGACACGGACATACAGGGAAATTTTGATAAAAATCCTAATTCAGAAGCCCCCCTTTCACGTCTGTATCTCGTAAATCGGCGCTCAGCGAACAAAAAGGCTATTCTTTCCGGAGGAGTGGGTGGGGGTGGGGGGCTTCTGAATCTTAACTCCTAAAACCTGACAGGTTTAAACCCCGACATGTTTAACCCTTTCATTGTGGGGGCTAGGAAAAGCTAATCCACTAACGGCGACTACAGTTGAGTGTAACGTCCTATCCGCTGGAGGGGCTTTGTGTGGGGGAGGTTTATGCCACTGATCAAGGATTGAACACATAACGCAGTAAGTGAGCCTTCACTTATGCATAATGACATCATGACAGGTGGACAAACATTCTTTACATCAATTATAACTTACATAATGATGTCAACACATCCGTTCTCTACACGCAACCACAACAGGCGAGTTCTAACTGGTCTTTCAAAAAGCCAGGAACTAAAATGTAGCTTGCGTTTTATCGACTGAGAATCGTACGCCCATATTCCGGAATAGACTCCCCGTAGGTAAATGAGAGCATTAAGTATGCTTGCCCACTGAGCCAGGTTTTGACTTTGCAGGTGCTGAATTCTTCTTTGCATTTAGGCCTACTGTTGGATAAACCAAATTTTGAAATGATGTTGCAGTAACTATAGTGCCGCATTGTTTCGAGCTTTCTTGTGTGTGTGTGTGTGTGTGTGTGTGTTTTGATATCTATCTATCTCTCTCTCTCTCTCTCTCTCTCTCTCTCTCTCTCTCTCTCTCTCTCTCTCACACACACACACACACACACACACACACACACACACAATCCCTTTGAGGTAAATCAAGCTGGAACGGACTGAAAGAGCTCTCTCTCTCTCTCTCTCTATCTCTCTCACACACACACACACACACACACACACACACACACAGGTGCGCAAGCTCGTACTGAAATGTCAACATTCATACTATTGATCACTTTGAATATTCCATGACAATGTATTACTTCATGAGTTATTATCAATCAGATCGTTTTGATAGCTTCAAAGAGCTCATGTCCACTGGAAATTATCACAATTTTGCTGCATGATCTTGCAGCCACCATTTTATTTGGGTCTACATTCCAATAGATCTGTTCCGGAAAGGAAATCAGGGGAAGATAACGCCCATCTTTTCAATGCCAAGAGAATTAACTTTTCTCACTTGACTGACCAAGCATATAGATCTAGCGAGTCCAATGTTTGAATGGAAGCGCACGCCAGAATAAGAATCAGGACATTGACAGTTGGCATTTGGGGTGCACCGTGTCACACCAATGTGTTCTTGTTCTGACTGAAGTGTTAAGCAGACAGACTGGTGTGGGGCAAATTGCTTTGGGCGTGCACACCAGCAGTATCTGTCCCATGAAAACGGCTGGGTCATTCGCGCGATTTTCTAACAAAGATTACCTCCCTTGCAGATTTCTGAACATGGTTTGTCCTTACGCAACATTCCAACTAGTTTGGTAAAAATAGGTTCGACAGTTTTTGTGTAATTGACAGACAGACAGATAGACAAACAAAAAACACACACAAACAAAACCGACGGATGTGGGTTAACAACAACAAAAAAGTGCTCCCCCATCCCTTCCCCTGTGCAAGTAACTTTGGGAGATCGTTGACCTCAGCCAAAATTGGGATGAAGAAATGATCATCAAGCTTTGCTTTGCTTGCTGAAAGTGATACAGGCAGAATGTGTTACACGTTTTTGAACGATTTTTCCCATACATTGCTTTAACAGGACATGAAAATGCCAAATATGGACTGTCACAAGTTTAAACATTCACTGACTGAAAATGACTCAACAGACAGGCGTTGGTCTCCATTTAGCCTGTTACAGTAACTTCACTGTGATTTGCTCAGAGGAAAGCGTGTAATCATCTTGCCGCACCAGTCATGGGCTGGCCTTTGATACACAGCAAATTTCATTCTTTCCGCCATGTCACTTTCGAATCGGTTCAATGGGTTTTAGGTAAACCATGACTTCTCACTGACATAGGCCCAGCAAAACACGCTTGAACTACTCTGCGTACTATCAGCTTAACAACTCGCCTTCGAACCGATTTATTTCCATTATGTAGTCTTGCCGTCTGAGTTCAAAATACATTCAGATTTTTATGTTCTACATAAACGCTAAACAAACACACAGGTTGACATATATTTATTGTTGAAACGAATCCCACAATAACAGTTTGTCAGAAACACACAGAAATAGTGTGGAAGTTGTCTATCAAAGATAATTTACAAGGATATTTCTCAGTATTGAAAATCCTCTTAAATATTTTCCGTCGATGGAGTTTTTTGGCGCGGTAGTGTATAACATGTTACACCTGGACCAACTTCAGGCTAATATGACATTAACTTAAAAGAAAAAATTATTGTTCCTCTGGACGAAAAAGACAAAGTACAAAACAAAACACGACGCGTTTCGACCTGTGTGGTCTTCTTCATGCAAGACAAACAACAGTCAGACAATGTAAACGAAGAACGAACAGTGTGCAATGAAAACGAAGCCTCATTGTGTCAACTGTGGTTTTTCTTGCCTGAAGAAGACCTAAGAGGTCGAAACGCGTCGTGCTTTGTCTTGTAATATGTCTCTTTCGTTCTGCGGAACACTACTTTTTCTTTCAAGTTTTTTTTCTTTAAATTTCCGCCTACTGTTTCATCATTTTGAACTAACATGACATCAATCTTGCTATCTACAACTCCTACGGGAGAGACAAATACGGATAACATATCCCTGTACTATGGAGGTAATAACAATATTTACCAACAACTTTCCTCTCACTTGTATCTCTTCATTAACCCATGACGGCGCAAGTGCATGAGCTTTTGTCCTGAGCCTATAGCCTTCAATCTGGTGCGAAAACGGATAACGCAGCGTCACCTGCCATTCAGACAGTCTATGCACCGTGTCTGCGTTTGTGTAATTGAAAGAATGCACATCCGTGTAGGGGGTGTCGCTGATAAACCCGCGTGACACATTCTTCTCCGCAATGGATGATGTCAGCCGGGTTGTATTTCTCTGTACTGCATTTTTTTTTTTTTTTAAGGAAAAAAAAAGGATGTCCCTCGCCGTATTTGAACTGCCACGTTCTCAAATGTTTGTCACGAGGTAATGTATGTCAATGAAAAATATATAAATAAATAATGAATTAAGAATTCTTAAAGATTACAGCAAACGTGCGTGTAGCCGACCACACAAAGTCCTTTAATCGCTTGTCACATTCATTCTGGAAAGAAACAAGAAAGAAAGGAAGAAAACACGTGACATCCTGAACGGGACCAATTCATCAGAATTTATTTATGATAATGACACAGAAACAAACATCGAAAGCAAATAATGGTAACGTAGTATCTACACCATCAACAACCTCAGAGCAGATGAAACTATGCTGTGCTGAACACGACAGACATTTCCTTGATTACTCACTCACAAACTGTAAAAAGAAAAAAATCGCTAAATATATAAAACATACGCATGCCACACAAAAAAAAGTCACAGGGGCCAACAGATACTGCAGAATGATCAGTCAGCACTCACCCCGGACAATGTTTCAAATGGTTTACTACCTAGTCGCCAGGTTACGAAAAATAAAAACACACAAAAAACAGGCTGGAATTAAACCAGTTGCTATAATTAAAAAAAAGTGTTAAAGAGTTTCCAGAACAAAGACAAACGAATGGTCAACTAATGCAGAAAAAAAGTTGACGACGAAAGACAAAAATAATGAAATATGCATTCAGAGAGAGTGACAGAAGAGGACTTTACAGCACAAAACTTCCACGCTGCTAAAACAAAAAATAATAATAGTTCTCTTGCAGCATAAATTTATTTTTCTGAAAAATGAAAGCCAAACTGCACTGAATCACTTGAAACAGAAATAAATGAAAAATAAAAATGACCGGCAGATGGTGGATAGACAGTTTAAACCATTTAACATCATTTTGATTTTGCGCCGAATATGAGAAGAGAAGTGGTTTCTCGTTCTTCGTTTTCACTGTCCTAAATGTTATGTTTTTTGCCTGAAGAAGACCCAAGAGGTCAAAATGCATTGTCTTGTCCTGCACTTTGTTTGTCTGTGTCCTTGGTGGTAACTAACACCCTCTCTTTTTAAATCATCCAGTCAAATAGCAGACACTCAACTCAATTCTGTATTCATTCTTCCTTTTTTTCTCTCCACAGAGGATGCATCGTATGTGTATCATCCCACCAACATCTAAACTAGCCTTATCTTACAAACTTTGATGATGGGATTTCATTTTCGCTCAAGATTTTGTTCGTACACCGCATAGAATCTCGATCATTCGAAGGATTTTTTGAGAAATGGAATCAAAACCAATGTTGAGTCCAAGAAAAAAAAAAACAACCTTTGTACTGAAATTGCCTGTCAAGATTCGAGCTCGAAATCCCTGGATCACGAGTCAAGCTACTGAGGTCCAGTGCAGAAAGTAGACATAATTGGTGAATGGCCAACAAATAGCAAATGGATGCACTGTTTTATTGACAAACACACACCAAGAAGAAAAAAAAAAAAAACGTCAACCGCAAACAAAAATATTTTACTCTGCAGAAGTAAGTAGGTTGAACAATATATATCAAATATCACACAAACATAAATTAATGAAAAGTACCAGACAGAAGCAATGTATTATTTAGTAACAAATACAGAACAGAATCAACGATCAAATCAATAACAGATACAACATAGAAATAATACACAAATTAATGACAGATACCAAACAGAAGCAATACACCAATTAATATCAATTACAAACGAAAGCAAAGCATCTTTCAATAAAAGCTACCCAATAACAAAAATATATTATCACCAATGATAACAGATACCAAACAGAAGCAATACACCACCAATCAATGACAATAACAAACGGAAGCAAAGCATTCATTGATAACAGTTACTCAGTAGAACCAATATATTATCAATGAGAAATCCAGAGAAGCTGTAATAAATCAATCAATAACAATATAACAACAGACGTGACACATAACGATAACAAATACCAAACAGACGTAGAGTGTCATGCAATAGCAGACTAATAAAGAAAGCATGTTACACGTGGATAAACAGACTGGTAGTTGAGTAGGCAGGCAGGTAGTTAGGTAGGTAGATAGATAGATAGATCGATAGATGGATGGATGAGTAGATAGACAGATATATAGGTAACGTTGCTTTTAGTCCAGCTGACCGTAAAAGACCATATCAGTTTTGTCATCACGTTGAAGTCAACTCAGATAGATAGATAGATAGATAGATAGGCAATCTTAATTCTGTCGTGAGATACACAGGCAACCAACGCTATTCATTTAGATGTAGGAGGGAAGTGACGTTGTCTCGCCCTCAA
>JADBJO010006710.1:0-21967 GCA_016801955.1 Conus betulinus | reverse complement strand
CTGTGTCTGTGGCCTTAGTTTTATTCCATCGGGGTCACCGGTATCACCAAGTACATGATGGGCTGTCAGTTTGATGGACGTGGTGGTGCCCTCCGAGGGGGGGGCGGGCAATTTAGTCTCACCGAACTCCGCGACTCAGCATTCTTTGTCGTCAGTTGGGGCTTAGTAGGTAGCGTCCCGCATGTTAAATCAGGACAGGCACCACTGAACACACCACCGAAGTGACTCGGCAGCAGTGCAGCGTCTCCTCCAGTGGGTAGCCTCTTGACCACTCGACACAGATTACTTCCTGCGGTTTGCGGGTGCCAGGGCTGTGGGGGCCAGGCTGTGGCTGTGGACAGGGGGTCGGAATGAGAGGCTTGAGTGCAATGCCACTGAGATGGCACAGAAAATGGGACAGCAACACATACACACACATACGCGCGCGCGCGCGCGCACACACACACACACACACACACACACACACACACACACACACACACACACACACACACACACACAAAGGCATGTCGACTGTCTACGTTCATGGATGTATGGGAAACAGACGGTCATACCTTCTCCCGTGCAGATGCTTCCTTCCTCTCAGCGAGTTCGAAGCATTCTTTTCATTTTCAGAATGCGTGTGCCCTCGCACAGGAGGTAGATGTCCCCCCCCGTCACTCAGCGCAAGCATCTGTTCAGCTGCCAGAGGCAGGCGTCCTGCCACGTGCACCTGCCCTGACCGGGTGTCCAGGCACTGCACCGTGTCCACACACTCCACACATTCGTTCCCCCCGCCGAACACGTAGATTCGGTGCCCAACGGCGGCTGTAGCAGGATTGTCTACGCTCACCTGCAGTGCGCTTGCATCCAAGGTCCAAGTCTTCGTGTTGATGTCATAGTATGAGATGCCGTGTCCCCCCCTGTCAACATTGATATAACAGACCTGTACCCCGGGAAGAATCATGGTAAAAATAATGCCTTTTTTCCCCCACTGTAAACAGTGTAGCATCTAACGAGGACCTGGCTCTTTTCAGAAAGCTAAATGCCTTTTCATTTTTTGGTAACCCGTTCCAGACAAGGAAACTGTCGAATGACAAACTGTGCTGTGCACGCAGCTGAACTTGAAAGCCCAACAAGTACCTAACTTGCTTGGGAATAACAGTTCATACGTGGAGGAGAAAAAAAAAAACTTACAAACAAAAAAAAAGACTATTGAGAGAGAGGAAGAGTGTGTAGATGACATTATTCTGTTAATTTGCTTGTTTGATGTAGGGGTTGATAATTGAGACCTAAAGTAGTTTCGTTGTAGTTGTTGTTTTGAATAATAAATAAATGGGTGCATCCTTTAATTTGTCATGCTCGCCCTCTAGTTGCGAGAGGTGGTACTTCTGCGCGTGTAGAAGTACACAACGCAAATTGTGCATGATTTGGGAACACTTGTATATAACTACACAAAGCAAATTTAGAGCATAATTTGGGAAGCAAATGTTCCCCACTCTGTGCCAGTAAGAGACACCTCATGGCGAGTGGGCTTATTGTCCGTAGGTTAGTCTGACCCTAATCCAACACAATCTAGCTTAAATGACAAAACTGTTCTCGCAAAAATATCTCTAGGTCACACTGACCTCATTTCATTCGCCCATTTCACAAACTTCTTTTTTAAGGTCATACAGACGACCAATTTGCCTTATCTAAACGACAAACTATTGTGGGTTCACAAACCCAGTCTCTTTAATAACTTTTCCAGTAGGAGAGCAGACTCCTTTTTCTTTCCATTCACGAAAAAATAACACATTCTGTCTATGAGGATAGTCATCGCATCAAATTTTTAAATCAGGATTTCTCTGGTTAGCAGACATTCCATTACAAATTAAGGCGAGAGGCTACGTCCAAGTAATAGTTCCAACGTACAGGGTGCTCGCCCCGAGGATCAATAATGTACGCGCTTGCAAATAAAATAGTTGAGAGTACTCTTCCTACAAATCTTTTTCCTCTCTCTTCGAACCAGGGCACGTCCACAGTATCTCTCTTCTCATCTCTCTCTCATAAATAAATGGGTGCCATCTCTTTACTCTCAGCCCACTTCGATCTGCGTTTGTACTTTCTGCGCGTTTATAAGTACCAACGCAACCAACGCAATCAGAGCATAATTCCCCCCCTGCAAATGCTCCCTCTCCGGTGGGCCCAGTAAGCGCCCCTCCCCCCCTCCCTCTTAGTCCTCTTCTCTCACCCGAATCCACACGCTGGATCTAGGCCTCCTAAAGGGTGACAAAACCTGTTCTCCACGGCCCCCCCCACCTCTCCTTCTCCCCGCCTCTCCCCCAGACATAGTCGCCCAGTTCACCCCTCCCTCTTTTTCTCATCTCCTAGGCTAATTTGCCTTATCTAACGACAACTAGTGTGGCCCCTTCAACCCGCCTCTCTTTCCCGTCCTCTCCTCCCCCCGCTCTATGAGATAGTTCTCGCATCAAATCTTTTACTCCAGAGTTCTCTGGTTAGCAGACATCCATTACAAATTAATGCGATAGGTCCTCTCCTCTCTCCGCGCCGCTCATCCCTCCCCCCCCCCCCTCTCTCTTCTCTAAATACCCCCCCCCCCCCCCCCCCTCCCCCCCCCCATCTCCCTCCCTCGCTAGCTTTTCACTCCTCTCCTCGCTCTCTCGTCTCACTCTCCTCTCTCTCTCCTCTCGCCGGGGGGGGTGGCGGCCCCGCCCCGCCCCCCCCCCCCTCCACCTCTTAGCTAGTCCACTGCCTCTGCCAAGATGACAGGCAGTCTCTTTTATCACAAGAGTACGAATCACCTAACTGAAATAACTTCAGTAATACTAATACGTAATAATGCCAATGATGCCAATAAAGCAATAATCATGATAACAGTCATGGTGGTGTTAACAATAACAGTTTGATGCTAATAGTAATGGATCTAAACTCATAAGAAAAAAGATTTCGAAATAACCACTCCACCTGGTACCTTTTCATGCACCCTTGATCCACCAATCAGGTAGATTCTGTCGCCAGCCGCACACAAAGGAATGTTTCTCCACTCCAAAGTCCAGGTGTGGAAGTGTTTCCCACTCGTTGTTTCCAGGTGTGTACTTGATTAATTCCGTGTTGTTGTCTCGCTACCTCGACAAACGTACAGCTCGTTCTGGCAGACACAGGTCGCAGACTGGGGCTCAAATTGCCATGGGATATCTTTCAAGGCGTAGGAGTAAAACTTTGTTCCAGGTTCCACGCTGAAGGCAGTGACGAGGGTCGCTGCGTTGTCAGCCTTGCTGTCACCCAGAACAACAGCGCATTTCTGCACCAAGGACGACTGGACGATTCTGTCCTGTTTGGCAAGTATCTGTCGTTTCAGTTCCGGAGTCTGTCCTTCAAGGTTGAAGCTTATGGCTTCCCGAATCTTCTCTAAAAGACAAACAACAGCAAATTTTCTTTTTGTAATCTTGAAAGAATGAAAAGTTTGGATTTTGTAGTTGTTTTCTCTCCTCCTCTCTCTCTCTCTCTCTCTCTCTCTCCTCTCCTCTCCTCTCTCTCTCTCTCTCTCTCTCTCTCTCTTCTCTCCTCTCTCTCTCTCTCTCCCTCTCTCTCTTTCTCTCTCCTGTGTCTCAATGTGTGTGTGTGTGTGTGTGTGTGTGTGTGTGTGTGTGTGCGCGCGCACGCTTGCTCACGCTCGCATTAATGAGAGAGAGACGCACACAACACATACACGCACGCGCCTACACATACGCACGCGGACACACACACACACACACCACACACACACACACACACACACACACACACACACACACACATACACACACACACCATGAGAGAGAAGGGATGGGGGGAGAGGGAGGGAGAGAGAGACAGATTTAGAGCCAGATGCCCTTGGAGGGAGAGAGGGAATGGGGGGAGACAATCGGGGAGAGAGAGAGAGAGAGAGAGAGAGAGAGAGAGAGGAGAGAGAGAGAAGAGAGAGAGGAGAGAGAATGAGAGAGAGAGAGAGAGAGAGGAGAGCTGGGAGTGGGTCCGTGTTGACATCTAGGGAAGGACTTGGAAAATTTTCTCTGTCAGAGTTATGTTACAATTTTCACCTCCACCCTCTCTCTTACTAGTTATGGAAGGAGCAGTTTTCCGGTACTAGTCATCGAAAGAAACTTTTATTTTTCTCAGGACTGTTACAACTAGTCTTGAGTGGCACAGAAATAATTTTTGTTAAGCTTGTACCCCTTCAAGTACTTGTAGCTTCGAGAGACAGAATTAGAGACAAGTTCAAACATTCCATACCGAGTGAACAACTAGAAACGTACACAAGTTTAGTGTCCTTTCCACACATCAACTTTACTTGTTTATATAAGGGTGAAGTATTTCAAATCAATCTCACAAATTCGGTTTCTGGCTGCTATGTTTCCCACTTCTTTTTGCATCATTAACAGAGGGAAAGTTCTGGGTGAGTTGAGCTGGAATCCACTTGGAATATCAGAACTTATCTAGTGTCAGAGAGGATAGTTGATCTCTCTCTAGTTGCTGGTGACTGGTCCACATAGTTGGGAACCAGCTGATCAGGTGCTGGACTGCGCTGTTTGTCTACTACCAGGCATGCCCGGGGTCCCAGGATCTGGTCACAAGACTGAACCTGGTTTGTAGTTTGAGTAGCTTAGACTCTGGCTTGTCCAGTTCTCACACTAGCCCTCTGTTTTTGTGTAGATGTGTGAGATCTCAGCCAACAAAGGATTACACTGGCATAGATATATCTGCCATAATTATCAGTCCCCCACTTTTCATCTCTGATTGTAAGTGGAGTTTAACATAGGACAGGAGACTTATACAAAGCTAAACAATGTAAGTCAAATAACGCTTTAATGTTTTTTTTCTGATAAATGAAGTTGAAGTCACTTGGAATACACTTAGCCCAAGTGCACATGCGGTGCACACTTAGGGTCATACATGACAAAAGCATTCTGACAATCAACAGTTTTTCATAAATCAACAGTTCTCACCTAGTAGGCACACTGCTTTTCCAGTCAGAATTTATCATTCAGTTATCTTAACTAACAGACAGTATTGAATATGGGCAGAGGGTTAACAAAGAAAGTTAGTCAGGCATCTTAATAGTTTTACCAAGTTGTGGAAACTATTACAATAGAATACCCCTTCATCATTTGGATAGTTGGCATAGAGTTATACTGTGAAATCACATGGCATACATACAAACAATGCATCATCTCAAAAACTAGAAAAACAATTTCAACACAATTTTTCTGGGAAACGGTGAACTTCCGAAACACAGGGAGATTCAGCGGATGTGCAGATGATCGTTCCCTTCCCTGATTTACCCCTGTTGTCTTTGTGGTTACGCTGTGGGGATGAGTCTACAGCTGGTTTGTGGAGGCAGTGATTATTCGCAGCGATTTTCACCTTTTTTGTAGGCTAAGCCACCTATTCCTTTTTTCTGTTCTGGTTGGCTTTGTGTCACTAAAGACAAAGAAAAGGAGGGGAAGGGGCAGGTTTGGTCCACACCTGCCACTTACAGTGGGAGAAAAGGGGTAGAAGATTTGAGAACGCTCTTTAGCAGTTAGGATTGTTTTTAGTGCCGCCTCCATGTTGATTGACAAAGCGTTGTTTTAACATAATTGCGCGTCATGCAACAGGCAGAGTTGTAGCAGGTACGGGTGGTGGTGAAAGCGAAAGAAAAGGAAGAGCATGATCTTTGTCTCAACCACAGATGACCACTGCTCATGGGATAAGGGACAGGAGAGGAAAGAGAAGAAAGGAGGGGGGTAAGCATTACTGCTGAGTGAGAGCCAAAAGAAAGAGAAAGAAAAAAAGGGGGAGGGAGGGGGAGAAAAGAAGGGGGGTACATTTGTACAGTGAGGTGATAGACAAGTTATGGTGTGGCGGTTTTCAATTTCAACATGTGAGAGAGAGAGAGAGAGAGAGAGAGAGAGAGAGAGGGAGAGAGAGAGTTGGGGAGGAGAGAGAGAGAGGGGGGGGGGGAGGGAGGAGAGGAGAGAGAGATAAGGGGAGAAGGTGGGGGGGGGGGGGGCAGAGCAGAGACAGAGAGAGAGAGAGAGACAGAGATAGGAGATGGAGAACAAAAGGAGAAGAGGAGTGAGAAAAAAAAAAGAGGGTGGGAAGGAGCAGGAGGGGAGAGACAAAAGGAGTGGAGATAGACAAAGACAAGAGAAGAGAGAGTGATGACTGGAACGGTACCCTATTTAACTATACTTCAACTCATCAGCACGTACTGTGGATATGTTTGAAGAAGGAATGGTCAAAGTAGCTCATCAGCTCGTGGATGTAGGCAGGTGAAGCTGAGGGAAAGCTCACAAAAGGCAAGCAGTTCTTCAAAATGGACCTGTCTGTTCTCCGTGTCTTCCTCCACCCAGCGCACGATGGTCGCGACACGTGTCATCCATGTCCAGCTTCTGCTGAGACCCCCAAGATCACCAGCAGCATGGACTTGGGCAGCTGACAGATCTCACTGCCCTTCACCACCTGGTCGATCTTGTCTGACGCCATCATGGATGTTCTGTCCGCCAGGCGAGGAAGCTGGTACTTCTCGGCGACATCCACAGGCCAACGCACACCTCGGGCGTAAGGTTGGCAATCAGAAAGTCCACGCAGTGAGTGCTGCTCCAGAAACTTTCACCTGAATGAGATTACAACTTTGACTGAGTGACTTGACTGGAGTGAGTTTGTTTTTAAGGAATGCAAAATCTATGTTACGATTTAAGACTGATGCTTTATTTGCATCTGTTGAAAGGAAGGCGTGTGTGTAAGAAGTTGATCTTACTAAAAAAAATCTATAGAATATTTGATCATCTGCTAGCTGCCATGGTGTAGTGGTTAGCATTGCAGCTTCCAAGGTGGGAAGTCGTGAGCTGAATTCCCAACAGAGCCATATATTTGTGGATTTTTGGGGCCCTGACGGCTCCTATCCACATTTGAGTTTGCTATGGGCTCAAGAGGAAGACTGGGGGTCACACAGTCGTGTTTCATCAACTTAATGGATGTGTCTCTTAGAGAGGTGCTCAAATTTCCTGACCAGTAGTGCAGAGGGTCTGAATTTCTCGGGCCTGGTGATGCCGGGATATATATGGAAGTAAGCGTAGAAGAGTAGAGTACAGCCCTGACATGCAGTCTACAGCAGAATGGAACTCCACAGCATCATCTTCATCATCATCATCATCATCATCATCATCATCATCATCACATCATTATCATCATCATCCGTATCGATCAGCATGCATAAGAATGTACAAAAACTGAGAGGCCCTTCTTGGCCCTGCTGTCATGGAAACGTCAGTTTTGATTTCCTATCCACGTCTATGCCCTTGTGTTCGTGTCGTGTCCAGGTTGCCGGTATTGGCAGTTTGGTGGTGGTTGTCTTTAGACCGGCATGGTGATATCCTCCAGAGGGGGAAACGCTCAACAAACGCTGGTTCCGCGACTGAGCAAGCAATTATTCTTGTCAATAGGGGGCACAATAAGTCGTATCCCTGCCTATGTTGATCAGAACAGACACCACTGAAACATGGCCCAAAGTGACTCGGCTGTGGTGCAGTGTGTCTCCTCTGTGGGGTTGCTCATCATGATGATTTGATACTGATTGCTTTGCTTTTGCCCATCTCGGGGCAGCAGCAGGAAAAGCCAGGGTGTGGCTGTGGACTGGGAGCCAGAATGTGCAGCGTGGGGTAGTGCCACTGAAGTGTCGGAGATGATAGACATGGTAATAACACGAATAACAATGATGATGATAATGATGATGATGATGATGATGTTTATATAATAGTAATGATAATAACAATAGTAATGATAATGATGATGATGATTATGATGAGGATAATGATGTTGATGATAATAGACTGCTTACACATTAGGTTTTGAGTTATTCTTTCATTATCTACGATATATTTAGATATCTGTTTTGAGTCATTCCTTCCATTATCTTTTTTTATGATATTACCAGGAATCAAGAGTGTGAAATATGCATTCAACGTATCCAACCATCTATCAAGTGAGCCAGAACCTTCTTTGAATAGTTAACACAATTTCACCCATAGAAATCAAATATCCAGTTTCTTGAGATACATTAAATTCATTCTGTCAAATACAGAACGTTCTTTTAGATACCCATCAAAATGTTTATGTACAGAAAAGCAAATACACTGGTCAACACAAGTTAAGGGCCGGAAAAGAACAATCCTCTCTCAAGAGCAAACAACAAAAGAAAACACATCCATCTGATAGGATAATGTAATTTGACATTTTCTGACATCTTCTGACTCAAACTGAAAAAAAAACATCAACACGACACATTCCATCACCTTGACAGACATCAGAATGACCCCACCCGCCCCTTTCGAAAAAGTTGCAAGAAAAGTCAATTCAGTTTGGCCATGTTTCAGTAGCTGGTGTGACCACCATTGCTGCCAGACATTCCGTCAGCTGACGCCGCATGGAGTGGACGTGGTTCTGCAGCACCTGATGAGGGATTGCGAGCCGCTCCTGCTGCAGGAACTGGAACAGCTGAGCAACATCAACAGGCGCAGGATGGTTGTCCATGACTAGGCGTCCGAATATGTCCCAGAGGTTTTCGATGGGTGCCAAGTCTGGGGATCAGGCTGGCCAGTTCATACAGACACAATCTGCTGACGCTGCAGGAGGTCCCTGACCACCAGAGCGCGATGAGGAGTGGCGTTGTCATCTTGAAGAATGGAACCTGGTCCCATGGCCTGGAGGGTGGGGATGATGATAGGCCTCACAATCTCATCTCTGTACCTGTTTCCGGTGAGATTACCTCTAATAAAGGTGCAGAGGGGTTCTGCCGTGAAGATGGAAGCCGCCCCACACATCACGGACCCGCCTCCGTAGCGATCGTGCTCCTGAACGCAGGCGTCCCACAAACCGCTCCCCCCCCCACCCCACCGCTCCACACGCGCCTGCGGGCATCACAGGTGGACAGAGAGTAACGCGTGACTCGTCCGTGAAGAGCATCCTGCCCCACTGCTGTCTGTTCCATCGCTGATGGCGGCGGCAGAACGCGCCATACGAGCCTGGCGATGACGTTGTGTGAGAGGCGGAAGCACAGCAGCTGTCCTTGAGTGGACGTCAGCTTCATGCAAGCGACGTCGGACGGTCTGAAACGGTCTGAGAGCTGATGAGGACGTTAGCTGCTGTCCGCAGGTTACTTCTCAACGTCCTGGCAGAGATGAATCTGTCTCGAAGCGCCGACAGTTGGAGATACCGACCGTGTCGCCGAGTCGTTGCTCTTGGGCGTCCAGAGCGGGGGGCGTTCTTCAGCACTTCCAGTGGCTTGAAAGCGTTGGTTGAGGCGCGCTGGATGACAGAGTGGCTCACTCCCAGTCGTCTGGCCACTTCGACCGGAAACGCCGTCCTGGAGCCATCCCAGTGCCCGCCCGCGATCGAGTGTTGAAAGTCGTTTTTGTCTTTGTGGCATGCTTATTGAGAGCCCAGGTTGTCGCCCTTAAAACACATTTGCGTTGAACTTTTGCTGAGCAGTGTTTACCACAACCATGACTTGCACGTACACTGTGCCAGAAATCTGCAGCAGCTCTGCTTCTTCAGCAAGAAGCAACCAAATTTCTGTCAATTTTCTCGTGAATTTGTAACATTTTTAGCGCCCCTGACAACAGTGTTGCTGGCTTGCAATGGGTGTAAAGCAGGTTTGGGCACGTGCAGCAGCAACTGAAGTTGCAGTGTCGCTCAAGTTGCGCCTTTCTCTCCGTTGTTGTCTTGGTGTAAAATAACAGTTTGTAAAACTACTAAAATCTGAAGCCGACCCTTAACTTGTGTTGACCAGTATATTAGACTTCAGGATACATGACTGTCAAAGATATTCTTAGGCAGTGACAATTAAGAACAACGACACTGGATGCACTTCACATCCGATTATTTATACACACTGGACCTACTTTTGCCCTTGCAAAGAGAACGTACTTCTTACAAGCGTGTTAAGTGAGTAAAGGAAAAAAAAAAGAAAGAAATGAAGCGCGCGCGCGCGCGCGCGCGCATACACACACACACACACACACACACACACATACGCACGCACGCACGCGCGCGGCGCGCGCGCGCACACACACACACACACACACACACACACGCGCGCGCGCGCGCGCGGCGCACACACACACACACACACACACACACACACACACGTCACCCTACCCCTACCCCTGGAATCCAAGAATGTTAAAGAATAGTTTTGATCACGTTCTTTCAATCGAAAATAAAAAGAAGAAAGAAAGAAAAAAGAAAAAAAAAAGAAGAAGTCTATTTCTATGTACGTAGGTACACGTATATTTGTTTATTTATTTACACACACACACACACACACACACACACACACACACACACACAGATATGTAGGTCGGTAGGTAAACAGATAGATAGATACAAAGAGAGATTTTAAGATTGCAAAGGACCTGGCCAAACAACAGCTTAAGTCAAGTCAGCACCATACAACACCAAGCCAACGACTGTCTCGCTTAAGAAGAAGACGACATTCCAAAATGGACTGAACAAAATTCTGCTGCAACAGACACAGCACACGAGTTCAAAAAATGTGCCAACAGCACACGATTCATCAAATATTTAGGACTTTCAGTACTCCGTGAAGACGTCGGAGCTGCAGTGAAACCGCTAAAATGTGGGGAAGGCTGAAGACATCGGCAACATCCCTGCAGAACCCTTGAAACATGGTGGAGATACAATAATTAATACCCTGACAGCCATTCGCAACAAAAATCTGGTACACTGAGAAGTGGCCCCACGCCCTGGACTGAGCCACTGATCATTTCTCTCTTCCCAGGAAAGGAAAATCTCCAACACTGCCAGAACTACCACACTGTAAGTTTGATCAGCCACGCTGGTAAAGTAGAGCTCATCACCAGTCAGAACAGATTGCAACTGCTAGGAGATACCATCATTGCCGAAACAAAGGCTGGGTCCCGCAATGGCGGAAATGCCATCAAACAGCTTTTTTTTGCTCTACGTACCCTTTGCGTAAAAACATCTCTTGCACCAGAGGGAATTCTAACACGTCTTCATAGACTTCACAAAGACGTTCGACAAGAGTCTGGCTGTAGGCAGCATGGGCCACAATAAAGAAAGGTAACATCCAGCAGAAGCTAATCAGCACCATCCAGCAATTGTACTCCAAAGCCACCAGTGCTGTGCTCATACAGGGCGCTTATTCCATACTTCTGTTGGAGTTCATCAAGGCTGCCTTCTATCTCCCTCACTCTTCAACATCTTCCTGGAACATGTCATGACTGACGGACTTGGAAATCCTGTCGCCACAATCAGCACTGATGGAAGACCTATTGCAAATCTTCGATTGCAGAATGTTTGGCAGGCAAATGAACAAAAATTCGCCAAGCTTGTTGAACGACTGGGCGAAAGATAAACAAAATTTGGCATGCGAATCGGCGCCAAGAACACTACGCTGATGGCCAGCCACAGCACCACCTTCAGAACTGACATAACTGTCCACAGCCATGAGCTAGAATCTGTTCAGCAATTTACTTGCCTGGGATCCATCGCCAGCAGTGAAGGTTTCAAAATCAGAAATCTTCTCATGGGTTAGCAAAGACAACAAAAAGAACTGTCCAGAATAAAACCGGTACGGAAGGACGTGACCATCTTCATGAAAACACAAACTAGGTTCCTGCATGCACTGGTACATTGCATCTTTCTCTAAGCATCCGAGACATGGACCCTCAAAGCAGATCTGGATAGAAAAATCCAAGCCATGGAAACGAGATGCTACCGCAAGAAATTAAATAGATGTACTGATCGCATGACCAATTAACAAGTGTGTAAAACCATCAGGCAGCACATAGGACCATACGAAGATCTATCGACATTATTCAACAAAAAGAAAACTAACTTGGTTTGGCCATGCAACAAGATCAAAATGACTTAGCTAAAACAATCGTTCAGGGGACTGTTGAGGGAGGCAGAGGATGAAATTTTTTTGAAAAAGGGAATATGAAAAAATAGTGGGTCTGAAAACTTTGTAGAATGGATAGTGAAGACGTTTGGAGAGACCCATACCTTGGTACACAATTGACAGAACTGGAAGAACCTGGTGACGTGTTTCTTCACTGTGGTGCCCCGATGAATCACCGTGGAGTTAAGAGAAGAAGAACAAGAACCAGAAGAAAAAGAAGAAGAAGAAGAAGAAAAAGGTGAAGAGGAAGAAAAAAAAAAGCAGGGGATGGGAGGGGGGGGGGGGATAGGGTACAGTTGGTGGGGGGGGGGGGGGGGGGGGGTGATCAAGACAAGATCATAGTCATAACGAAACTACACCATGAACTATGATCTCCATGCACTTACTGTACCTGCAAGAAAATGGACATTCTGAGAATGTCGGTAGCTGTGTTAATCGTGACGACATCTTCAGCGGTGTACAGAATGTCGAGAAGCATCTGAAATGATTCCTGGGTGACGTCCTCATGCTCGATGGTCACTTTCCCAGCCTCGTTCTCGCGCCAGGAGCTAGACGTCAAAGACCGAAAGAAGTCGGACACGGCGGCCAGAACAAGAAGATGACAATCGAAAATCTTGTCACCAACAGTGACTTTGAGGTCGCACAGCACTTCCTCTGACAGCATGCTGTGCAGTCCTTGGCGGACATGGGCCATCACTTTGGCTTGAACATCCGAGGATTCGCTTGACATGGCGATGAAGTTGGTGATTTAATCTGCAAAAGAACAGTACAGAAGATTTGTATGCATGGGAATTGACCATAACCCAGAACGTTTTGTGTTAAAACCATGTACATCACAAGTTGTTTGTTTGTTTGCCTTTCCGACGTGTGTTTGTGTGTTTGAAGATTTTATTTACGATTTCAATGAGAAAGACTTCAGAATTATCATTTCATTCCATGAGGCCCAAAGCCCCAAACGAAGAGATTTAATATGTGGGCATTACAACAGTGAATATATGCAACTAAGCTGTCATCGAAGCACATGCACAACAATGTAAAAGAAAAAGAAACAATTCCATATAATAGCTTCTCCCAGGTCATGCACTGGCTTCTCACAAGCCCGCAGTGCCACATCGTTCGTCTCTGCTGCTCACGTCCCCCCCCCCCCCTCCTCTCTCTCTCTCTCTCTCTCTCTCTCTCTCTCTCTCTCTCAGTGTTGTGTGTGCTTGGTTTTATTGTATTGAACATTTACTTCGTTGTGGTATGTTTCTGGTGCCTTCGGTGCTTGAGCACAATAACAACAAGATGCAGGTAGTGTGTGTGTGTGTGTGTGTGTGTGTGTGTGTGTGTGTGTGTGTGTGTGTGTGTGTGTGTGTGTGTGTGTGAGCGCGTGCGTGCGTGCGTGCGTGCGTAAGTGTGTGTGTGTGTGTGTGTGTGTGTGCTCGCAGGTGCCTTTGTTGAACAGTTCTTGCTGCTGCTGGCGAAAGGTCATGTTGAGAGCTTAGGACTGTTTTTGGTTGGTTTTTTTTTTTTTTTTTTTTTTTTTGCGAAGTATTTCATTCCTGAAGAAGCCCTTATGGCGAAAGCTTGAGTCATTGATATTGTCATTGTGGAAAAAGATGGCCAGCTGTGTTATAACATTCATATTGGGGTGGGGAATTCGGTTCGTTTTCATCTGCAGCAACACAGCAGAGGTTTCTTTCGGGCAGTTATCACCTGGTTTTGTAGTAACTACGGTAGAAATGGGTTCTTTCTACCACAAAAACTGCTTTCAAACCAGCCTCATGGGCAAGGTTTGGCAAGAACCTCCTGCCCTTTCTGCTTTCCAGAACCTCTCGCTTTCTCGCGTTTTTTTTTTTTTTTTTTTTTTTTTTTTTTTTTTTTCGGGCTTTCAGGCATGTGTCCAGGAAACAGACACTGGCTGCACATTGAAAATGAATGCGCCACGGCCTTGCTTAAAGGAGTCGAGTATTTATAGACTGTTGCAAGTAGATTGTTTTGAGAATCTTTATTGTGTCTGAAAGTCAATTCTTCTCGTTTCCTTTCATATGGCCGTCAAGACGCAAGCCAGGTGGTTCCAAGCAGACAGATTACAATCAAAGGAATGGGATTATTTTGTGCAATTGAGGCTGGCGCGATGATAGGATGACAGGTGAGTGCAAAGGCCTGAAATGTGTGTCAACTAAGAGGAAGGCCATGTATCTGAAGATTGTGATTTCATTGGTAAAGACATCCCCCCCCCCCCCCCCCCCCACCCCCCCCCCAAAAAAAAAAATCAGAAACGAGGGAAATAATTGGTAGGAAGTTGTTCTTTTGATCAATCAGTTTAACATTAAATGCTGGCTCAGATCTATGGTAGGCCTCTATATCTTGCTTTAATCATCGAGAAAAAAAATAATAATGTTCACACACACACGCACGCACGCACGCGCGCGCGCGCGCGCGCACACACACACACACACACACACACACACACACACACACAGAGGATCGATCGGATTACTGTAACCTAAACTACATGTTCTTTTTGTTTGTTCGTTTGTTTGAAATTCCCTCATGTGATCCTATTTGCGCGCATACTGAACACTCCACAAAGCGTTCTGGCTAAGGAGACGTTTGATACTGCACCAATAGCTTCACTGCTAATTTTGATTTACAGTTAAGGATTTTTTTTTTTAACTGTTACAAACTAATGCTTTCAGTCCTACTGTCGGTTTTGCTACTGAGGATATCTTTTGTGATCAGGAATTGTAACAATCATATTTTCAGATCTACTTTCAGTTAGTTTACCGCTGTATATAATATTTTTTGGTCAGTGAATTCTTACAAACAATACTTTCAGTTCTACGTCTGTTTTGCTACTGCGGATTTTTTTCCCAGTGAATTTTTGCAAACTATACTTTCAGTTCTACTTTCGGTTTTGCTTCGGAGGGTGTTTTTTTTTTTCTTGTTAATTCTTGTAAATCATGCTTTCGGTTCTACTTTCGGTTTCAGAGTGTTTGGAACTCGCTAAGTACTGCTGCATCAAATCTTTTTTTTTTTTTTTAATCTCTCTCTCTTAAAAAGAAAAACTATGGATGCCTTTGGTAATGTAGTGCTCAAAAACGATGTGTAAGTTTATTAAGTAAAGAATAAAAAGCTGACGTTCCCAAATCTTCAATGTTCAGCTGTTTTTACGAACATAGATGGGATGACGCAGACATGGGCAGACAGGAAGATTTTGATGAAAATCCCTAATTCAGAAGCCCCCCTTTCACGTCTGCATCTCGTAAAAAATCGGCGCTCAACGAACAAAAGGCTATTCTTCCCGGGAGGAGTGGGTGACGGTGAGGAGTGACGGGGGTGTGGGTGGTGGGCATCTGACTCTTAACTCCTAAAACCTGACAGGTTTAAACCCGACATGTTTAAACCTTTCATTGTGGAGGCTAGGAGAAGATAATCTACTGACGGCTACTATAGTTGAGTTTAACGTCCTATCCGCTGGAGGGGCTTCTTTGTGTGGGGTAGGTTCATGCCACTGATCAAGGATTGAACACATAACGCAGTTGCCCGAGCCTACACTTACGTATAATGACATCATGACAGATGGACAAACATTCTTTACACACCATTTATAACATGCATAATGATAATGCTACACATACCTCCGTTCTCGACTCGCAAGCACAACAGATGAATGAATTCTAACCGTGCCTTCACACAACCAGGAACTCAAATGTGACTTGAATTTTTTTCAACTGAGAATCGCGCACTCAGCGTAGGCAAATGAGAGCAATAAGTGTGCTTGCCCACCGAACATGGTTTCGACTTCGCCACCGCTTAATTTCTTTCTAGCATTTACTGTTGGATAAGATAAATTTTGAAATGATATTGCAGTAACAATCGTACCACATTGTTTCGAGCTCCCCCCCCCCCCCCCCCCGACATGTAGCGACAATGTATGTAGACTGCTCACCGTTTTTGTTTAATTTTTTCAGGACACCTCTCTCTCTCTCTCTCTCGCAGCACACACACGCGCGCGCGCGCACACACACACACACACACACACACACACACACACATACACTGTTCTACTCTACTCATGATCTCTCATTTTCTCTGCGTCAGTAATTGTGTGGGGGGGTATGCATGTGCGTGCGTGTGTGTGTGAGAAGCATACGCACAGCTCTCTGTGTCTGTCCGTCTCTCTGTCAGTGGCATTGGAAGTGTGGGGTCCAGAGGAGCACTGCTCCACGCCCCACCCCAATGAAAATATTGGAGGGTGGGGGGGGGGGGGGGGGGGGGGCAGACAACCGTCTGCCCCTCCCCCCACCTTCAATCGTCCCGCGCCCAAGTATTCAAAACGAAAATAATATACACAGCATGTTATATGGTATCCCCCTCCCCCCTTTCCTCTTATGGGACTTTGGAAGCTGAGTTTCCGTTTCAGTTTCATCAAGGAGGCGTCATTACGTGCGGACTAGTCCATATACGCTACACACCATCCGCTAAGTTTTGAGACCACACTACGCATGATCTAAAGCTGATGGATAAATGAATCAGCAACAAAAGATGAGACCATTGAAGATGAGGGTCTCATGGCTACGACTCAGCGGATGTCTGACCTACGCATTAGCCCAACGTGCTGATCAGACCTTGAGTGCCTACGTACCATTTTTTTTCTTGTGTGTGTGTGTGTGTGTGTGTGTGTGTGTGTGATATGTGGGCATGGGCCCATGTGTGTGCGCGGGCGCATGTGTGTGTGCGTGTATGTGTGTGTGCGTGCAGGCATGTGCGCGCGCGCGCGCGCGCGCGCGCGCGTGTGTACGTGTGTGTGTGTGTGTGTGTGTGTGTGTGAGAAGATTAGAAAACACCTCCCTCTAAACAGATCGGAATAGGAGTCCCGTCTTTCCTCTCCTCATACCCATTCCCTGCTCTTGTCAAAATTTCCAGCTTCCCTCTCCCGTTCTTATGAGCATTTCAACATAAATATATAAACAAAATATATATATATATATATATATATATCAAATCTTTGCCAAATTATTACTATAATGATGGAAGAATTGTTAACCTACACTTGTTTTCCCCCACTACTTATTGTTCAGCATTATATATATATATATATATATATATATATATATATATATATATATATATATATATATATATATATCATGAATACCACTAATATGCCTGGTGAAATTTTAAAAGCGCTCAACCTCTTGGGGAGCAACATCTGTTAAAAACAAAGTATTAAAAGGAACTTTCAAACTCTACAAATTTGTTTCGAGCACACAGCTCTGCTCAGGATGGTTTTTGGGTGGCCTACCGCTGATGTTATATAGCCTGTAGGCCCCAATGTCACTGTTTGCACGTGCAGATTGGCTGACGTGCTATTTGTGTTTTAGGTGTTTACTGTTCAGGGTGCGTTTGCTGACAACGATTTCCATTTGTGCCTGCAGTTGTTTACTATTTCTACTTTAGTATTTAGAGTTGCTAAGTGTGGTTTACATAGTATTAACCATTTTTCTGTTGAACATCTTTTTTAAATATTATTGTATGGTGATGCCTTTTTATGATTGTCCAAGATATACAGACTTCAACAGAAGTTAAGTACCACACCGCAGAATGCCTTAGGTGCTTTCAAAATCAAATATTAAATAAAGGTGAGTAATTGCCAAGGTTTCTGAACGCGACAGTTGTCAGGCCTTCTCAATAAATACTGCCAAGCATGCAACAGCTGCACTGACTCCCTTGAGCGTGCAGAAAAAGTGCTCTTGTTTGGCAAAAACAAGCTGTTTGTCAGCAATCCGTGCACACTGACTCGAACTGTCTATAGGTGAAAATCCTGATGCACGTGACAGCATGAAGGCATGGGAGTGCGTTGTGCTCACCACAATGGCCCAAAAAGCCGTCGAATACCCCCGTTCTGAAGCACAACACCAACATGCCAGCGAGACGAAAGTAGAGAAATTTCAATCGTGCCCGAGCTATATCGCCTGGCTGCAGGACGGAGTAGGCATCCGAGAGGTGGCCAGAAGGCTGCAAGTGTCACACTCGATCATCATCATCCGTCTGACACAGTGCCATCAAACCACAGGCACCGTCCAGGAACGGCCACGCCCAGGGCGTCCCAAGAAAACCACACACAACGTGAGGACTGGTACCTCTGCAGACAGGCCCTTCGGGAGAGGACAATCACCGCCAATGCCTTGAGTCAGCAACTGCGTGCTTCCACCAACACAGCAGTAAGCGGGCAGACCACTCGGCGTCGCCTACATGCCGCCGCCTTGTGTTCCAGGCGTCCGGTGAAGAAGCCCATGCTGACTGCAGGTCACAGGGCACGCCGACTTGCTTGGTGCCAGGACCATTTGAGGTGGACTCTTGCTCACTGGGGCCATGTCCTGTTCACCGACAAATCGCGCTTCATGGTGAGCCCCAAAGACGGCCGCATCAGGCTGTGGTGGCGCCCACAGGAGCAGCGAGGCCGTCGTCTCTGCGAGTATTTGTTTGGTTCCATTTTGTAGTAATTATTGGTTTTATCAGTTATTGGTTTTATTGGTTATAAAAACTCAACATTTGATGTGACCATGGGATCGTATGATGGCGCCGAATCATGCGAACTGGTCGGACTGTTCATGCTATCCAACATCCAGAAACAACTCGGAAGCAAGTCGGACTATACAGAAACGACGGCCTCGGTGCGCTAAACAACAATCCAATAACCATCGAAAACAAGAAGACAGAACTGTGCAAAATCTTCCAAAACCAAAACCTAAAACTCACCATCGTAGCAAACAAAAAAGGTAGTGAACTACTTAGACATAACGCTTGACCTCAACAACCACATATATAAACCATACAAGAAACGTAATGATACACCCCATCTATGTAAACATCAAAAAGTAACCACCCCACCCACCCATACTAAAAACTATACCCAATGGCATAACAAGAGATTATCTAATCTGCCATGTAACGAAAGAGTATTCAACAACGCAGTAGTAGAATACCAAGAAGCATTGCAAAAAAGTGGTCATAGCTACAAACTACAATACAGCCCAGATAACAACATGAACAAAAACAAGAAAAGCAGGAAAAGGAAAATCACATGGTATAACCCTCCATATGATGGAAGAGTAAAAACAAACATAGGGAAAGAATTTTTTTTTTTTCTGACAACATCATTCCAAAAGAACACAAACTGTTCAAAATATTCAACAGGAAAACACCATCAAAATTCTGACAACATCATTTCCATAAGAACACAAACTGTTCAAAATATTAAACAAGAACACCATCAAACTATCATATTCATGTATGCCTAATCTTAAAAATATAACTGTTTCATCCAACAAAATGAAAACCAACACAGTAAAGAAGGGTGAAGAATGGAAATCTTGCAACTGCACTAAAAAAAGCAACAAATGCCTCTATAATAAGATTGTATACCAAGCCACTGTGACATCAGAAAATTAAAAAGAAACATGTATAGAGATCACTGAAAACCACTTCAAAACTAAATATGCAAACCATGAACAGTCATTCAATAAAGAAAAAAAAAACCCAAACAGAACCGAGCAAATACATTTGGAGACTTAAAGATAAAAAATGAACTATAATATATCTTGGAAAATCATAAAAAGGGCATCACCATACAATAATGTTTAAAAAAGATGCAACCTATGTTCAACAGAAAAATGGTTAATACTATGTAAAACCACATTTAGCAACTCTAAATACTAAAGTAGAAATAGTAAACAACTGCAGGCACAAATGGAAATCGTTGTCAGCAAACGCACCCTGAACAGTAAACACCTAAAAACACAAATAGCACGTGCAGCCAATCCGCACGTGCAAACAGTGACATTGGGGCCTACAGGCTATATAACATCAGCGGAGGCCACCCAAAAACCATCCTGAGCAGAGCTGTGTGCTCGAAACAATTTGTAGAGTTTGAAAGTTCCTTTTAATACTTTGTTTTTAACAACACACACACACACACACACACAATTCCTTCGAGGGAAATAAACGCTGGAACTGACTGAAAGAGGTATGCAGGCCTCTCTCTCTCTCTCTTAGTTAGTCCCTTAGTGGGGCAAGGGCGGATGAAAAAAAAACATGTGTTTGCTTATCTGTTACCCTTGGAAATAAAGATTATCATCATCATCTCTCTCTCTCTCTGTCTGTCTGTCTGTCTGTCTGTCTCTCTCTCTCTCTCACACACACACTTTTGTTCAGCGGAACAGTTCTTTTTCTTTCATTTTTCCCCCCAGTTTCCCCTGCAGTCACCTCCCTTTGAAACAAGCATGACATTAACCTTGCCATTTACAGTTCTTGCGTAATCGTGCGGGAGGGACAAACACGGATAACATTTCCCACAGTTATGGAGGTAATAACAATATTTACCAACACTTTTCCTCTCACTTGTATCTCTTCATTAACCCATGACGGCGCAAGCGCATGAGCTTTCGTCCTGAGCCTATAGCCTTCAATCTAGGGCGAAACTGTTAGGCAGCGTCACACGCCACTCAGATAGTCTATGCGCCGTGTCCGCGTTTCGTGTAACTGAAAGAATGTACATCCGTGTAGAAGAGTCGCGTGTGGCGCATTCTTCTACACACTGGCTGATGTCAGCCGTATTGTGTTTCTCTGGACTGCATTTTTTTTTTTATGTTCCTCCGCCATATTTGAACTGCCACGTTCTCAAATGTTTGTTACGAGGTAGTGTATGTCAATGAAAAACATATAAATGATATAATAAATCAAAAATTTTTCAAAAAGAAGATTGAGAGAAAAGCTATGTTTACAGTCTTAGCGCCTAGGCCTAACTATCAGATTACAGCAAAGCTGGCTCCTTCTAAATCGTTACAATCTGGAGAGAAAAAAAATTATAAAAAAAAGGAAGAAGGTTAGGTAAGGTAGGGTATTGTTGCTTATAGTCCAGCCGACCGCAAAAGGGCCATATGAGGGCTGTCACCACGTTGAAGTCAACTCACAAGTCAAAACAAACTCATTTGCAGAAGAAGAAAAGAAGCTGGTGTAACGACTTTCTTAAACAAAAACAGGCCAACGGGTAAGGAAGACGGAAAAAACAGCGAATGACTATGTAAAATAAATACATGAAGAAATTTACATAGATGAATGAAGTAAAGGAGAAAAGGAAAATTCTGAATTTTCAGGTTGAAATATGATACGTAGACCTATTAGAAGAGCTCACCCCTCCAGATCACCCTCCCCCCTCCCGACCTCTTGAGAATCAACAGTTGTGTCTTGAGAAGACAATGAATGGCTAAAATCAATCAGATCTGGCGTGCTTAAATCACGGGTACCACCCTCCCTTTACTTCCATTTAAGCATCAGAAAGGGGGAGGAGGTGGAAGTGTGTGTGTGTGTGTGTGTGTGGGGGGGGGGGGGGGGGGTAGTGTGAGGGGGAGGGGGGGGGGGGGGGCGGGGGCTGGCTTTTACCGAAATAGTGACAAGTGTATATTGACTACTCGATTCTCGAAGTTCTGATTTCATGTTTACCATCTTGATCCCAGGAGCCCTAAAAGTAGATTATTAAAAGAGCAAACGAGCCAGCCTGCCAGCGAGAGAGAGAGAGAGAGAGAGAGTGGGTGGGACGAAGGGAGGGAAGGAGGGAGGAAGAGTGCGCAAAAAAAAAGACAATCCCAGAACATTCAGACACGGGAAGAATATTTGGCTATTCATAACACACGTGTACCATGCAGTTCTTTACCTCATGTTTCACGATCCAGAATGAAGTGATTTTTTTCCCCAGGTTGTACTGTACTATGACCCAAACCAACAGGAAGATCCTTTCTGTGCTGACACTACAAATCACACAACACGAAAGAAAATCTTAATAGAGGCGGGAAGCAGTAAGTAGAAAGAAACTGTTGGAGAGCGTGGGCAGCAGAGAGTCCTCAGAAGAGAAGCCCCCTTCAAGCCAAGTGTTTCGGCCCTTATCTCCGACACTCTAGGGGGTTGGGCCACACCGGTTCATGACTCCGGATGTCCCTCTGCTGCCCTTTTTTCCCATCTTGGGACGAGCCATGG